>CAJINV010000002.1:1353893-1568676 GCA_905178155.1 Amoebophrya sp. A120
GATAGACTGACGTCCGAACACCCACCGCGGCTCCGTCCCGGTAAAAACACAAAAATGGAAACAAAACTTTCAAGGGGGCGGGAATAGCGAAAGGGGAATGCTGCCATTCCAGAGCGTAGACCGCGAGGGAAAATATTAAATTTTTCTGCCAGTAAGCCAGCACGGGTAATAGCGGTGAACTTGCAAAATGGGTAGCACAGCAACGGGCGCGTAGGCTTTCATCACATAGGAGCAGCAAAATCTTGAAAAATTTGCAAAATTTCTACGGGGCTACTTTCGATGGGCAACAACAAACTTTCCGAGGTCTGGAAGTAAAAATTTTCACTGGTGCAGGCTCAGGCGGGGAAAGTTTGAAAACGAAAGTGTCTACGGCGCTACTGTGGGTAGAAATGAATTTTGGGAAACTTCAGGGAAACTTTCTTCAGCGGGGTAGACTGGGGTGGGGGAAGTTTCAAACTTCAAACCAATTTCGCACTGCGGTACTACTCGGGTAGAGACGAAGTTTTTGAAAACGGGGCACACGGACGATGGGGGAAAGCTTGAGAGGGGTAGTCAAAAATTTCAGTGGGGTAGACGGGGGTGGGAGAAATTTGGAATTTCAACAAGTTTCACACTGGTACCGGGGGAAAGACGAAATTTTAGAAAACGGGGCACACGATGGGGGAGCCTTGTGATCGGGGTAGTCAGAACTTTCAGTGGGGTAGACCGGGGTGGGGAAAGTTTGAAATTTGAAATTTCATACGGGGGTACTCGGGGACGAGACGAAATTGTAGTAAACGGGGCACACGATGGGGGAACTTCGATCGGGGTAGTCAGGGGTTGGGGAAGCTTCTTTCTCCGCGGCTTGCCACATACGCTTTATGAAAGCAAAACTTTGAGCCAGGCTGATGCTATGGCACGCTCCTTTTCGTGAAATCACGCTGCAACAAGTTCCTACCTCGTCATGAAGTCCAAGTCCGAAAATAACAATACAAATTTTACCTCATCCTACCCAAATGATCAGAAGGCGCCACACCTTATTCAGCCTGGCTCAAACTTTTGCTAGGATAGACTCGCGCTGCAGCAGTCGGCTTCCGCTAGAAGGCACGCCGCGATCGCTTCCCATCCCGTTTCAGGCTCTATGGAAGCAAAAACCCGAGGCAAGCCAAAGTGAGCAACACGAATATGCATATGATATCTTGCTAACAGCAACAGCTACTACCTAGAAACACCATCAGAAAGTACTACTTAAGACCTACAACATGAACACACAGCCTGCGTAGAAACTGCAATAAAATCTAGACAGCCCTGTCATGCAATTGACTGCGCTTTGGCTTGAGTCGAAATTTTTGCTTCGATAGACTGACGTCCGACCACCCACCGCGGCTCCGTCCCGGTAAAAACACAAAACTGAAAACAAAACCTTCAAGGGGGCGGGACTAGGAAAAGGGTAATGCTGCAATTCCAGAGGGTACACCGGGAGGGGAAATTTGAAATTTTTCTGCCAGCTACGGGGACGAAGAGACGAAATTTTTGAAAACGGGGCATACGATGGGGGAAACTTTAGTTGGGGTAGTCAGAACTTTCAGTGGCGTAGACCGGTGTGGGGAAAATTTGCAACTTGAAGTCTCAGGGGTACTCGGGGAAGAAACGAAATTTTAGAAAACGGGGCACACGATGGGGGAAACTTTGATCGGGGTAGTCAGAACTTTCAGTTGGGTAGACCGGGGTGGGGAAAGTTTGAAATTTGAACTTTCATGCGGGGGTCCTCGGGGAAAAGACGAAATTTTAGAAAACGGGGCACACGATGGGGGAAACATTAAAAGGGGTAGTCAGAACTTTCAGTGGGGTAGACCGGGGTGGGGCAAATTTGGAATTTGAACTTTCATGCGGGGATCCTCGGGGAAAAGACGAAATTTTAGAAAACATGGCACACAATGGGGGAAACTTGAAAAGGGGTTGCCAGGGTCGGGGGGGGTCTTCTTTCTCCACCGTCCGCTTGCCACGTGCAACGCTTTATGAAAGCAAAACTTTGAGGCAGGCTGGTGCTATGGCACGCTCCTTTTTTCTGAAATCACGCTGCAACAAGTTCCTACCTCATCATGAAGTCGTCCGAAAGTAGCAATACAAATTCTACATCATCCTACCCGAATGATCAGAAGGTGCAACACCTTGCTCAGCCTGGCTTAAAATTTTGCTAGGATAGACTCGCGCTGCAACAGTCGGCTTCCGCTAGATGAAGGCACGCCGCGATCGCTTCCCATCCCGTTTCAGGCTCTATGGAAGCAAAAAAACCGAGGCAAGCCAAAGTGAGCAACACGACTATGCATATGATATCTCGCTGTGCATATTTTCCTCAGAAAAAACAGCAACAGCTACTCAAAACACCATCAGAAAGTACTACTTAAGACATACAACATGAACACACAACCTGCGTAGAAACTGCAATGAAATCTAGACAGACTTGTCATGCAATTCACTGCGCTTTGGCTTGAATCAAAATTTTTGCTTTGATAGACTGACGTCCGAACACCCACCGCGGCTCCGTCCCGGTAAAAACACAAAAATGGAAACAAAACTTTCAAGGGGGCGGGAATAGCGAAAGGGTAATGCTACAATACCAGAGGGTAGACCGGGAGGGGAAATTTGAAATTTTGATTTTTCAGCCAGTAAGCCAGCACGGGTAATGAAGTCGGACTTTCCAAATGGGTAGCACAGCAATTGGCACTTAGGCTTTCATCACTAGGAGCAGAATCTTGAAAAAATTTGCAAAATTTCTACGGGGCTACTTTCGATGGGCAACAACGAACTTTGCAAGGTCGAGAGGAAAAAATTTTCACTGGTGCAGGCTCAGGTGGGGAAAGTTTGAAAACTAAAGTGTCTACGGGGCTACTGTGGGTAGAAATGAATTTTGCAAAACTTCAGGGAAACTTTCTTCAGCGGGGTAGACTGGGGTGGGGGAAATTTCAAATTTCAAGCCAATTTCGCACTGCGGTACTACTCGGGTAGAGACGAAGCTTTTGAAAACGGGGCACACGGACGATGGGGGAAAGTTTAAGAGGGGTAGTCAAAACTTTCAGCGGGGTAGACGGGGATGGGAAAAATTTGAAATTTCACGTTTCACACTGGTACCCGGGGAAAGACGAAATTTTTGAAAACGGGACACACGATGGGGGAAACTTGAATTGAGGTAGGCAGGACTTTCAGTGAGGTAGACCGGGGTGGTGAAAGTTTGAAACTTGAATTTTCATACAGGGGTACTCGGGAAAGAGACGAAATTTTAGAAAACGGGGCACGCGATGGGGGAAACTTGTGATCGGGGTAGTCAGAACTTTCAGTGCTGTAGACCGGGGTGGGGGGAGTTTGAAATTTGAAATTTCATACGGGGGTACTCGGGGAAGGAACGAAATTTTAGAAAACGGGGCACACGATGGGGGAAACTTGTGATCGGGGTAGTCAGAACTTTCAGTGGGGTAGACCGGGGTGGGGGAAATTTAAAATTTGAACTTTCATACGGGGGTACTCGGGGAAGGGACGAAATTTTGGAAAACGGGGCACACGATGGGGGAAACTTTGATCGGGGTAGTCAGAACTTTCAGTGGGGTAGACCGGGGTGGGGAAAATTGGAAATTTGAAGTTTCATACGGGGACCACTTCTCGGGGAAGAGACGAAATTTTAGAAAAAGGGGCACACGATGGAGGAAACTTTGAAAGGGGTTGTCAGGGCTTGGGGAAGCTTCTTTCTCCGCTGCCGGCTTGCCACGTACGCTTTATGAAAGCAAAACTTTGAGCCAGGCTGTTGCTATGGCACTTTCCTTTTCGTGAAATCACGCTGCAACAAGTTCCTTTTCGTGAAATCACGCTGCATGAAGTCCAAGTCCGAAAGTAGCAATAGAAATTCTACCTCATCCTACCCAAATGATCAGAAGGTGCCACGCCTTATTCAGTCTTGCTCAATTTTTTGCTAGGATAGACTCGCACTGCAACAGTCGGCTTCCGCTAGAAGGCACGCCGCGATCGCTTCCCATCCCGTATCAGGCTCTATGGAAGCAAAAACCCGAGGCAAGCCAAAGTGAGCAACACGAATATGCATATGATATCTTGCTGTGCATGATATTTTCCAGAAAAAACAGCAACAGCTACTAGAAACACCATCAGAAAGTACTACTTAATACCTACAACATGAACACACAGCCTGCGCAGAAACTGCAATAAAATCTAGACAGACCTGTCATGCAATTCACTGCGCTTTGGCTTGAGCCAAAATTTTTGCTTCGATAGACTAACGCCCGAACACCCGCCTCAACTCCGTCCCGGTAAAAACCCAAAAATGAAAACAAAACTTTCAAGGAGGCGGGAATAGGGAAAGGGTAATGCTGCAATTCCAGAGTGTAGCCCGGGACGGAAAATTTGAAATTTTAATTTTTCTGCCAGTAAGCCAGCACGGGTAATAAAGTCGGACTTTCAAAATGGGTAGGACAGCAACGGGCGCTTAGGCTTTCATCACTAGAAGCAGAATCTTGAAAAAAATTGCAAAATTTCTACGGGGCTACTTTCGATTGGCAACAACGAACTTTGCAAGGTCTGGGGAAAAAATTTTCACTGGTGCAGGCTCAGGTGGGGAAAGTTTGAAAACTAAAGTGTCTACGGGGCTACTATGCTGGGTAGAAATGAATTTTGGAAAACTTCAGGGAAACTTTCTTCAGCGGGGTAGACTGGGGTGGGGGAAATTTGAAATTTCAAAGAAATTGCGCACTGTGGTACTACTCGGGTAGAGCCAAAGTTTTTGATAACGGGGCACACGGACGATGGGGAGAAATTTAGGAGGGGTAGTCAAAACTTTCAGTGGGGTAGACGGGGCTGGGAAAAATTCGAAATTTCAAGTTTCACACTGGTACCCGGGGAAAGACAGAATTTTCGAAAACGGGACACACTATGGGGGAAACTTTAATCGGGGTAGCCAGAACTTTCAGTGGTGTAGACCGGAGTGGGGGCAATTTGAAACTTGAAGTCTCGGGGGTACTCGGGGAAGAGACGAAATTTTAGAAAACGGGGCACGCGATGGGGGAAACTTGTGATCGGGGTAGTCAGAACTTTCAGTGCTGTAGACCGGGGTGGGGGAAGTTTGAAATTTGAAATTTCATACGGGGGTACTCGGGGAAGGGACGAAATTTTAGAAAACGGGGCACACGATGGGGGAAACTTTGATCGGGGTAGTCAGAACTTTCAGTGGGGTAGACCGGGGTGGGGAAAATTGGAAATTTGAAGTTTCATACGGGGACCACTTCTCGGGGAAGAGACGAAATTTTAGAAAAAGGGGCACACGATGGAGGAAACTTTGAAAGGGGTTGTCAGGGCTTGGGGAAGCTTCTTTCTCCGCTGTCGGCTTGCCACGTACGCTTTATGAAAGCAAAACTTTGAACCAGGCTGGTGCTATGGCACGTTCCTTTTCGTGAAATCACGCGGCAACAAGTTCCTTTTCGTGAAATCACGCTGCATGAAGTCCAAGTCCGAAAGTAGCAATACAAATTCTACCTCATCCTACCCAAATGATCAGAAGGTGCCACGCCTTATTCAGCCTTGCTCAAAATTTTGCTAGGATATAGACTCGCTCTGCAACGGTCGGATTCCGCTAGAAGGCACGCCACGATCGCTTCCCATCCCGTTTCAGGCTCTATGGAACCAAAAACCCGAGGCAAGCCAAAGTGCACAACATCACCTATGTCTAGATGATATTTTGCTGTGCATACGCTCCAGAAAAAACAGCAAGAGCTACTAGACACAGCCTCAGAAAGTAAAACCTACAACATGCGATCTGGGTAGAAGCTACAATAAAACCTACAAAACTGTCAACATGGGGATTCACTGCGCTTCGGCTTGACCCAAATTTTTGCTTCGATAGACTGACACTCAAACACCCACCTCGGCTCCGTCCCGGTACAAACACAAAACCAAAAGCAAAACTAGAAACAAAACTTTCACGGGAGCGGGAATAGGGAAGGGGTAATGCAATTCTAGAGGGTAGGCCGAAGGGGAAATTTGAAATTTTTCTACCAGCAAACTACCACGGGTAATACAGTCAGGCTTTCGCAATGGGTAACACAGCAAAGGGTAGGCTTTCTCCACAAAGGAACCAGAATCTTGAAAAACTTTGCAAAATTTCTACGGGGCTACTGACCATGGGCAACAACGAGCTTTGCAACATCGGAGGGCAATTTTCACTGGTGCAGGCTCGGGTGGGGGAAGTTTGAAGTTTGAAGTTCGAAGCTTCTACGGGGCTACTGTGGGTAGGAATGAATTTTGCAAAACTTCAGGGGACGAATGTCAACTGGGGTACTCTTGGGTTCGAAAAATTTGAAATTTTAATTTCGAATTTTCGATGGAACTACATCGGGTGAGAATGAACTTTGCAAAACTTCATGGGAACTTTGACGGGAAACTCTCAGGAAAAAGTTTGAAATTCGAATTTTCTACGAGGCTTCTACTGTACGGGGCTACATACATGACCATGAGGAAAAATTTGGAAAAAGAAATGTTACGCGCGACCTGGAGACGAAAAATATTCTTACGTGGCTCAGTCCAGCCGCCCCACTGCCGCTGCCAAACGTTCGCGCTGCCCGTCTGACGCTTTCATTGTTTTCCCCTAGCTCCACTTGTTTAAGACGCCGCATCATCGTGTTGGGCGCGGTCATCATAAACAGGGGCGCGGTCATTCCTTGTCGCGCAACAAATTCCAATTCGAGGCCGGGAACGTAGTATTTTAGTATGTTTCTATTGATCTTTTGCCAAGGGACCGCTTTTCCCGACGGAGCTGCGCTGTGAAGTTGAAAAGAAAGGCCTCTCCTGCGCGCACCCCGGAGGTCTGCTTGGTTCGAGTAGTGGTGGCGGTGTTCCGCCCACAGTTGTAGCACGGTCGGCGCTGAAGCAACCCAAGTAGTAAACCTCATTCTGATTCTGCAAATTTTTTTTCTAGAAAAACGGAAAGTTGTGAAAGTTAGGTATTATGTGCGGTAAATTCCTGTTGATCCGTGAAAAAGATGGAAACCGGTACTGTCATACTTCCCCATACTCATGCATCCAAATCCAATTCGGAAAAAAACGACAAAAAATTCTCAAAAAAACATGACATAGAGGCAGCTCGGCCTGAGAAAAGAAAAGTTGCGATTGGCAGGTGACGTAGAGATAGAGGTAGAGCTCACGTGATGTATATCTTCGTCATGACCTCTGAAACAAAGGTCTCAAAAACGAAAAAGCAAGGACCGACCGGTACACACGAAAAAGGCTTGAATGAGCAACATTTGCGTAGTACGACTACGACCCCTTTAGATAACCACGATTTGAAGACCATAGCGCGACACTTCCAAATTTGAAAAGGCATACGACTTTTTCCCACGACTTTTGTTCTCGTTCACGAATCACGATTAAGTATTTGAAGACATGCTTGCATACGGCTTTCCTTCACTTTGAATGGTGCAATTTGAATTTGTCGCAGGTAGACATGGTTTTCGATTCAGCTTAATGTACGTTTCGAGCCAAGATCAGCATCAGCTACACAGAAGTTTTTTTTCGGCTACAATGTTCACGATGAAATACAAATAAGGCAAAAAACTGCGGTTTCTAGACGACACAGAAATGTACATGATGCCTCTAGCGCTACCATCATACAAGCACGGAGACCGAGAGGACTGGTTTTGGCCTACGAAATAGCAGCGAGAGAAGTCGCGTTGATCTTTCTTTGCTTTCAAAAGACTTTTCACTTTATTTACTTTTGCCACACTTGTTGCAGAACCGAAGAGACGTCGGCATACGCCTACAACACAACATCAGGACTAAGATCTTTCGTTGCTGCCAGGAACAGCACACTTCGCCACAGCTCTTCCAGGCAACAAGCAGGAGTACTATATCTGCGGGCACACCTACAGTGCAGACACTGGCAGAAGTTCATGTTGTAAAACAACAAAACGGAAATTCATTTCGCTTCCACTCTCTTCGGAAATCCGGGCACAGAAATTCGAAGTTCATTTTTGGGCAAGCGTTGCAATTGCTTGCAAACACGGTAGACAAGTAAAACGAGTTCGTGTTAGTACGACCGGTCCAAAATTTAGCTCAGGATGAGCAGTAAAACTACCCGCACAAGTCAAAATCTGTCTGTCTCTTAAACCCATTCAATCGTGCAGTTGCAGAACGTTTCGTAGATGAAGTTCATTACACTTTCTTAAGTACTTGGATTCCATACCAGTTCTGCAGTCGGTTTAAGCTTGATTTAGCAGAATCAGGATCTTCTTCTTCAGATACCGTATCGTACACAATACAAAACAACTCTTTGCTAACCAAACTTCAACCACATCCCAAATTGGCCCCACCTTCAACCAGGCACCCAGGACCCAGATTAGTCGTAGGTCTAGCGAAACAGTCCGCGCTGGTTTGCGTCCTCCTCTTCCATCGCTGCTCTAGTCTCTGGGCTGGGGCAGTCGAGTATCACGAGGAAAAAACGACCCATGATAAGTACCCAAGAGCGCCCTTGTGCTGTGCCTGGATTTGTTTGCCAGGGTCACTCCGGCGTGGCCTGAACCTCCGACGACCTACTATGCCAGACGCCTGCTCGGCGGTAGGCTTCTCACAAGACAACGGAAGACAAATTAGTGTGCTATATGCAAAGATCATGCTCCGTGTTCTGTTGGTTTGTGGTGCCGTTGGAGAAACTTCAGCAACACAAACTTGCTTTTGGGGACACGGGAAAGAAAGGTAGGCTTTTTCCTTCGATAAAGTATCCGTCCTTGTCGCGCTGCAACTCCTATGCATTGCAAATATGTCTGGGTCTGGACAGTTGTGATGCGAATCTGTGAAAAGTGGGCGCACTGCAATACGAGCCAAGCATGACAAGTTTTTGAGCTGCGATGTTTATTTCCGCGGCATGGCGAACTGCGTTTTTGCATGACAGGCAAGAGGCCTTGCTCCTGCTCATCCTCATGCATCACAGATTCAACACTCATGCCAGACAAGCATGACAAACTTGCATTCTTCGTCTTCCAGACCCAGACATATTTGCAACGCATAACTCCTCGGCCGGTACGATCATCGCTATGATTTCGTCGAGCAGGGTCTCCCTGTCGTGAAGTTTGCGGCAATGCTTATGCCATTATGCATCACAATCATTCCGCTCCTGTGGCTGTGCGCATGACAGACGAAAAAGTCGAGACAGTGACACGCTTATTTTGAGTTTTCAAGCAAGCGCCTCAAAAAAAAAGTATTTCGAGAAATACTTATCTGGCAACTGCTCTCGTCCAGCAGAAATCTCGCGTCGCACCGACCGGCCTGCGAGTTCGGCTTCTAGTTCTTCTTTCCACCTCAGAAAATATTTTTTCATGAATTGTCATGCAGAGTTTTAAGTACATTGAGATTGAAATGACATTCGTTCATTGGATTTTCATTCACATTCGCACCTGTTGATCCTATTTGTCATACTCTCCAAACACATGCCGGATCCCACGTCGTCTCATGAGAGACTACAAAAGAGCAACAATACCGGAACAGCGCCTCCTGGTCCATCGTCTGCATGAAGATATATCGGCATTCGTAACCAAACGGAGCTGAGATGTTGGCTTCCTTTTCCCAATCAAGTTCAGCTTGATAGTCGGGATGCCTGATGTCGTAGTCGAAATGCAATTCGTTGTCCTCTCGCGCGTCCGCGTACTCGTCGTCGTTCACAATGCGGCGGTAGAAAAAATCGCCGTATTTGTTCACGTGGTAGTTGCCAGTAGTTCCACGACGACCCGCATGATGCCCTTTATCGTCGATCCCATTTTGCTCATGCTCCTTTGACCTGAGTGGTAAATATTGTTGCTCGTACAAGTCTTACTGCCGAACGAAAACTTTTTGGCAGCAGGAAATCTTTTTGACTGAGTCTAGTTTTGGAGTTGATGCAAGATGAAACGAGCATGCACTACAAAAATGTAGTACTTGATTTCGCCCACTCGTATCCCCGGAAACGCGTTACCCACAACCGCAACCGGCAGATGCGGTAAATCAGCGGCGGCCTGGGCCACACGGTTCGTCAGCTGTGCGGATCTGGAAACGTGGGCGTGGCGATTCTGCCGCACCGCCGTTTTCACCAGGTCAGAAAGAGACACGTGTGGGAGTTGCTGTTGCAGCTGTGTGGTCGCCGTTGGAAGGATGGAGGGCCACGAGGGCGGCAGAATGATCTGGGGCTGGAACATCTTGACGTTGACTTCTGAAGACGACACAACAATAAAATGCCTCTATTATACAGTTCTCAAGATGAATTATGCTGCAAGCTCCTGATAGATTCAAATTGGTTATGACATAAGCTCAACACAACTGCGTATGAGTCCGTTCTTGCTGGAATGCTTTCACAAAATCCGGCGCACCTGATTCGTATTGGTGGACCAGCTATCAGAATGAAGCTTTTTTATTTTTTCCTGTCACGTCAAAAAGAGCTCAATGGAATAGCGCTCGCAGCTTCTCACGACGACTCAAATCAACACGCTTGCATTTCCTAGAGGAGACGCTCGAACTACGCAGGCTCTATTACGCTCGTCGACGAGAAATCTGTCCTGTCTACTCCCAAGGGCAAGGTGGAGCCGCGGTCAATATAGTTCCAAGACCCCCCACCGCCAAAAGAACACCCAGGCATCGACAAACATGTGGGAGGTTAAGCGCCCGGAAATACTCGGTCGGCGACTTCTTCGCCCCTTTCTTTGTGGTTGTGCAACTACAACGACACACACTAAACAGTCAGGGAGCCGGCCACCGACAGGCAACGAGCTCACACACACGCCTTGATGCCACGCGCCCTGACCTGAAGCTGGCTCAACACCACCCAACCACGCACAAATAATGCGCGGGGGCGGGGGCCTTCAGAGGCGGCAACCTTCACATGGGCGCGCCCAGACGTAACGTTTGGGCCCGCTCGGTGGGCACAAATTGATGCATGGGGCCCGTCCAACACGCCCAAGGGGCAGGGCGCGCCACACACTCCAGGAGCTATGCATACATACGCAGCGGCGCGCGCGGGGGCAGCAGCCAAAGGGCGGGGCCCCCGCTGGCACGGGGCGCCGGCATGGCCCGCGCGCCCACAGACTAGCGCGGGCGGCGCGCTGGTCTCCTTCCCGCGCACCCGCCGCCGGAGCCGGCGGGCGGGGCGCCGCCGGAGCCTTCTCAAATGGCAACACTTACCGCATGAGCGCCGGGCGGAAGTCTTTGGGCCCAAAGCCGCGCACTTTATTCTGCCCCCCCTTAGCCGGTGACTTCACGCTGGGCGCGAGTCCTACTTTCACATCCGGAACGATCAACGCCTTGCGTGGACGCTTCAGCTCCGGAATACTGAGCGGCCTGGAAGGGTTCTCCTGGGCGAAAAGCCCGAGCTTGTTCTTGAAGTGCTTCTTCTGCGCCTCATTCTTCGCCACTGCCTTGGCGGCTATTTCCGGAGTTGTCGCTCCGCCAATCAGCATCCGGGAGCGGGGAGCGCTGAAGGCAGCGTAGGGAGATGGACCTGCTCCGCTGTTCATAATTTTGTTGGACTGGATACTCTCTCTAAAGACCAACCTTGGTTATACTTTCTGCGAGTTGTGGTGAGTAGGCGGTCCCTTCAGACACAAGAACAGGTGGGGTGGTCTCTCTCCTCTCTGGGGCTGCTAAGGCGACAAGTTGCCACGTGGTGGAGGTGGTGTTTATTTTTTATTGCATCCTAATATTTAGAAAAAATATTTTTACAACTCACTGTTATTAATTAGCATGATCTTGCTCTCGTGCAGCACTTCTACTTGCTTTTGCTTTTTGAAACTACTCAAAGGGTTATTGAGGCTGCGCTCTCGCGAAACTAACATCAACGAAGACAACAGCCGCGCTTTTACATTCAGGAGTCGCGTCATGGTGCATTAAAGTGCCGATGTCAAAAATGCTCGCCAGAAAAAGGCTCGGCGCGCAGGGGCCGCGGCCATCTATGTCTGAATACACAAACCAATGGCAACAGGGCACTACTTTGCCATCGCGCCCAAAGAAAGGCACCCATCCACCCAGAGGAGAAAAAGGGCTGGCTACGGTCGGAAGACGCGCGCCCGCGAGGCACAACCCTTCACCACGCCCCTGCCTCTTCCGGAAAATCCGGCCTGCGCTTCCGGAAACTCCGGCCTTAGCCTCACCCACGCGGGCGCGGGCCGGCAACGAAGGGCGAAGGAAGAGGGGACACCAGCGGCGCGCAAGGGCCTCGCTAGGTGGGGGGCGCTCACGCGCCCGGCCGGCCGGGGCGGACCGACGGACGAAGAAGCCGGACGGCCGGGCGGGGGTGGGGAGGGGCCCGGGCCACATCCCCAATGCCCGCGCGCTTGCCAAAAGCTCGGCGAGGGAAAACAAAAACACGCAGCGCGGCACGCTCCGCCCCCAAGACTTGTGGGCCATGTTCCTTCGTGCGGGATGGGCCACGCGGTCTCGGTTTTGCTCTTGCCAGTGGCATCCCAATCGAGGCGAGGGCCCCACGCCCACTCAATGCGCCCCATGCTTCGCACTGTAGCCCCAGACCGGCTGAACCTGGGCCCGGGGGGTGGGGGGGCGGCCGCTTGATACTGCTAGGGCCGAGGCCGCCGCCGGGCTAACTATCCGCCCACCGCGCGCGCAAAGAAACAAAACCCCCCGGTCCTGGCCGCGCGCCCCATCTCGTCCATCTCATCTATCTCTATCAGCTACAGCAATAGTTTTCGCGCTGACTTACTTTTGGCAAACCAGAGGCGCCGGGGGCTCGCCCTCGCCCTCGCTCCGCTTCCTGCACTCTCATCCGCCCTTTTTGCGTTCGCTCGGTCGCAGTGCATTTAGTAGGCCAAATAAACTGCTTCTGTCTCCCTCTCCATTTCGTTGCGAAAAAAAAACACACCGACAAGCCCAGCAATAAAGAAAGAACAAATCGCTTAGCATCATCAACACCATGAAGTAGCAAGACGACGTGAGCATATGTTTTATTTGGCGTTGTCCCTCATCGCAGATTCTGGAATACTACGAAAACTCTGTTCCTACATCAGCAAAAAAATCGACAGGCTTGAGAAGACTGAGAGACTAACCATCACTACATAAGGCCACTCACGGGTATCTTTTTTATTGTGTTTATTTTCGTTTCATCATATATAAGCCGTCCTCCAAAGTTCCTGGATTTTTTTTCGGGCCTAGAGCAGCCCCCTTTTCAGTGTACGACCGTCTTCATACAGGCATGATACCTTCCATAGCCAGCAAGGCCAACATCGTTTTCCGCAGGGTTCAGTGCTTGGATCGCATCCCAGATTTTACTGCTGTCCCCGACAGTGTATTCCGGCGCCCACCCGATGCGCCGTTTGATGTTGCCCAGGTGCGTCTGGGTGAAGTGGTTGAACTCCGTCTTCGACAGTTTTCCGTCTGCGCAAGTGCCTTGTCTGGCAGCCGCCCAGGCGTTCTTAAATTCCGTCATGGCCTCGTCTCGGACCGCGGCGTCCTCATTGACCGCCGTCAACCTGACACGAGCCTCGTGAGGAATGCCGGCCCATTTTCTCTCCAGAAGCTGCAACACGTCTGCAAAATGATCCAGCTCCTCCGGTTTGGCTGCACTGTTGGGGGTGTTGGACATCGAGAAAGGCCGGAGGAGTCAGTGTGTTCCCTGAAAAGAAAACTTCTGGCGGCTCGGAGGATGCGGGCGGGGGGTATTTACATCTTGTACTTGTTGCTGCTACTGCTACTACTTTACGATCAAATGGACGATATGCTTTTTCTTTCTAAGTACAACTCTGTCCCGGTGAAGATGTTGCTGATGCTGTCCGACATTGAGCGATGGATATAGCACAAGACAAAGACTCAAAGTGTTCTGCGATAGTTTCTTTGCAGAAGCCGAAGTGAGTGCTGATAAAGACAAATCACAAATGGAAACACAGCTGCATTGCGCAATGACCCACCCTGCAGAAGGCAAAAAAACGAATCCTGCCATCAGCAGTAAATGCGCAAAGGAGCGCCATACGTAACTACGGTGCACCACGGAATCGAAGCAAACTTCAAAGTCAACGCAATCAAATTCCAAAAAACTCTGGCTTCATCTGTGACAGCTGCGGCTACCATGTTGAAAATCGTTCATCATACAGGCTGTCTTCATTTTGCAATGCGCAGGTCGGAAGAAATTTGACCTTCCACGACCTCAAACCTAGAAAATATCACACAAAAGATAAAGAAAATGAAATGGATGTGATAGACAAACAAAATGGGTGAAACATTGTGAAGAAACGACTACTCACTCCCAAAGCTTGAGTTTCCATTCTCGGAGCTAAGACGTGCTTCTGAAAATTTGCCTTTCAGCTGCTAGCGAGAATGCGAGACAAAAAAAAACTAGAGCTGTCATGATGTTCAGCTAAAAGTACAGTTGGAAGTGGTGACATTTAGTATGCAATGATTTTAACCACGACTCAACCCCCCTATTCTACAACCTCCCCCATCGGATCATCCTCATCCTCCTCCACCATGCCATGCACCTCCCCATCGATCGTCACCAAGTACTTCTTGTTTTTCTTCTTTCGCCCACCTGTTGACACTGCCTGTAGTTGCTGTTGCTGTTGTCCAAGAACGCCGATCTCATTTTTCGTAGGCGACTGGTTTTTCTTCACTGGCGTGCTGGCAGCTGAAGCATTCCCCGTATTTGGATTCGCGAAGAGGTGCGGGCGGAGGAGTCGGGGATGGGGGTTGTGGTGGTGAAAGTTAATATGGTTGCTGAGCGGTACAGAGGACGTTCCACCTGCCCGTCTGGTAGTGTTCCACCCAAGCGCTGTCGCAAATCTGTTGTAGTTGTACTGCTGGCGTTGCAAGTTCATTTGCCGGTAAGGAGGTTGAAAGTTGTAATTTTGGTATTGCCATATAGAACCACCACCACCACGATGACACATTGGCTGTCCGTAATTATCCTGCCGCCAGACGGCCGGAAAAGGTGAGCCACGGGGTTGCTGCTGCGGTGGCTGCTGGTTGTGAAGATTGAGGTTGTTCCCGTGCCACGCTGGCGATGATGGGCGATTTTTTTGTGATTGCTGTTGTGCTGGAAAAAAGCTTCGTTTCTCAAGGGCGCGATCCTGCGATCTACTTGCTGATACATTTACATTCCCCTCAACATTTTTTCCCGATGTAGCTGAACCTGCACTGTACAGCCAGCTCGCGAAATCCTGCACGTCCCACTGTGTTCCAGCTGATGAACTGCTGTTCGTCGTGGCAGAGCCGTGTGCAGGGGCTGGTGGATTGTTCATCTCCGCTGGTAGTTCTTCAGATGCTCCTTCCACTGGCGAGGATGACAAGCCTAATCTTAGCCCCGGGACGCCAATCCAAGCTGGTCCAGCAGTAAAAGCCGATCCTTTTTCCGCACCAGACCCAGCCGTAAAAGAAGTTGTCAAGCCTTTCGAGGGTTGTGCCACGCGCGTTGCCGCAGCCACCGCAGCACTGTCCGCTGTGCCCATGTTGGGACTCCTGGCCGCGCCAAAAAGCATGGAATTCCGGAAAAACAGCGCGGAAGTAGTGCGCCAGGTCGGACTGTGGACATCCGGACTACTGCAGCTCCCGGGGACGGGCGAAGGTGCGGATTGGTAGGAAACTTTGGAGGAGATCCGGACTTGCTTCTTGATATACATCGCAAAAATACTATCGTGCTCGTACTTCTAATTGCCCTCATGCATTACAAAAGTTCTGTCTGAAGATAAATCCGCATGACAAACAAGACCCACGCGTGGGGACAGGGTCCCCACGCTGGGGCCTTGTGCCCGTCCCTAGTGGCGCTAGTGGGGGAAGGGTGTTCGCCATCGGGGCGGACAGCGTCCGCCCCTCGCCTCACACCAGGCGCGCGCATAGTGACTTAGTGCGCGAAACGCTAGTGGGGGAGGGGTGTTCGCCATCGGGGCGGACAGCGTCCGCCCCTCGCCTCACACCAGGCGCGCGCATAGTGACTTAGTGCGCGAAACGCTAGTGGGGGAATGGCCCTCACCTGTCGCGGCCACCTGTCGTGCCCACCTGTGATGGTCACCTGTCGCGGTCACCTGTCGCGGTCACCTGTCGCGGTCACCTGTCGCGGTCACCTGTCGAGGTCACCTGTCGCCGGGGGTATGCGTTACCAGAACCCGGAAGTCAAGCAATGTAAATATTAATTCCATTTTGCATTCTGACGATATTTGTCATGCCATTAGTACTAGTGTACGATAGTTTGCGATGCGTACTTAAACACGTCTAAATGCTTCTCGTGTAGTAATTCCGCCTTTTCTTGGAATAGAGCTTGTTGGCCTGCTACTGCTCGACGGAGAATTGGCTTGGGGGCTTTTGCTGGAACCTGATATCAATGTGTTCTTGTGTCGTGTACAAGATGAAAAATGGGGTAAGACATACACACTGAAATTCATGCATTTCTATTTCGTTTTATTGGCGCAGACGATTCGTTTCCGGCAGAATAAATAGCTATACTTCGTGTGCAATCATGATTGAAAGGACAAAACGCAAACCATTGATTGGATCCATGTTCAACACTTCTACCTGAACAACATCCAGATCCACCGGAGCAGCTTTTCTTTCAAGTGCACCATCGCCACCCGGTGAGGCCGATGAAGCGGGTTGCTCGCTTGTACAACTGGCAGCAGAGCCAGATGGCGGCGCAGCAACAGCTGCATTCCGGCTTCTTTCTGAAATCGAAGCGCTCCGGCCGACCTGTTTCAACAGCCCCAAATTGTTCAACTCATCATCGTCGGGGACGGGATAGGAGGTGGTTGAGCGTGACTGCAGAAGTGCTTGCGAAGAAGGTTCATCAGGGTTCACAACTGTCGGTGGAAAGCCTTGCTGCTGCTCGTTATTTTGCTCGTCCGAAGTGGTTGTCTCGACCGCGGCTGCTGCCGAAGATGACGAGGAAGAACAAGAACTACTGGAGCAAGCCGCGGACGGTTCGTCGTCTTGACTGCTTTTGGTCTTTTCCGTCTGCTCATCTGGAGACGGGTGGGGGTTGTAGTGGTCTTTCGTCGTCGACGCAGCAATGTTTTCTCGGTAGCTGACGAGGTGGCCCGTGGCTAGAACCGGCGGAGAGGCAAGAGGGAATCGTGCTGCGACCGCGGGCGGACCCTCCATTTTTACAGCAACGCAACAACTAGGGTAAGCCTACTTGCAATGAGAAAGTACTCAGGCGCCTTCGCCTGCAAGCAATTGGCAATTCTTAGTTGCTGTTTCAGGAAAAGCGAACACTTCTTCTGACTTTTCGTTTTCCGGAATACTACACTCATTGGAAGAAGGAAAAACCCAACGAACATTCGCACCCAAGCAGACACGCCGACCTCATGCATCCACGCAATGCTCCCTGGGTGGCTGCGCATCAAAATAACACCGCAGCGAGTCTGTGACACAAGGCACATCCCTGGCATACACATATCCTTCGACCACTATAAGCCCCGCGGCAAGCAGATCGGGGAAACCTGGGGCGGGAGGCCCGGGCAATGTTTGAGGGGCGGCGGCAAGACTGGCATACCAAGCACCAGCAACCGGCAGCGCAGGCACACAGAAACGAAATACATAATTCAATGCCGAGGGGAAAGGAGGGGCCGCCAGACAGTATCCAGACCAGAACGACCATCCAGAGCGAGGCCCACAAAAAACCGCGGGGCCTCGGGAAGGTGCCCGACGCTCTCTTGCTCCCGGCCTTCTGGCTGCCCATCTTTCTTGCTTCCACCGGAGGGGCGGCGGGCCGATTCATTCATTGGCCGGCGCGCCCAACCGGCCAGGAGGGGGGGCGCGGGCGCTCCCTCGCAAGGGGGGGCGAAGGCGCCACAGCGCCCAGCCGCTCGCGCCCCGCCCGGGCGGGGGCTGCAATGGTTTGGGGCGGCGCCGCCCGGCCGTCACAGGGAGGCAGAAGGAACCGCCCCCCCTTCTATCGAGGGGAGTCGGGCGGGAGCTGGAACTTTCGCAGCCTCGGCGCACCACGCCCCGCGCAAGTAGTGCGCCACGCAATGCGCGCGCTTCGGGATCGAATTCCTTCGCCCTTTGTCGACCTGCCGCGCGGGGCGCAAGATTCGGAACCTTGTCAGCCGCGGCCCCGCCCCCCCCTGTACCGCCGGGGCGCCGCGGTCTGCACAAACACAGAGAGGGCGGGCCGGCGTAGGCCGGGGTCGCGTCGGCCCGGCTCCCTGGCGGGCGACGCCCTTCCGCGGCGGGCCGCCCCTTTGCTTCCGCAAAACGCTGCGCGGCATGTGTCCCGCGGCTGCCCATGCCAACAATAGCGCGCAGGGCCGCAAAGAAAGGCGCGGCGCCCCGCCAAATCTTGCGGGCGCCAGCTTGTCCGCGCGCAGCACCCTGCCACCGCCGTGGAGGCCGCCCGGGCAAGCGCGCAGGCACGGAATGGAGGACGGCCCCAATGGTTGGGCGGCCGATCCTTGGCCCCCACACTGCGCGGGCGCCTCGTTACCCTTGGGCGCATTGAGATACGCAGGGCGCGCGTAGTGGAAAACGTCGAAAGCCCCCCAATCGCCAGCCTTTAATCAATCCCGAGCTTGCCCATTTCGTCAGCAGCTCGCTTCACAATTTGGTTTCGCTCGTTCTGGCACTGGTGTGTGTGGAACACTCTGATCGATGCCTCAGCATTCGAAGATGAAGATTAGTTACAGTTTCTTCATTTCGACGACTGCAGGAGCCCCTGGTCCCTTCAAGGTTTTTCTTTTTTCGCTTTTTCGGTTCTCGATTGAAATAAAAATCAGCTGAATAGGTTCTTGAGTCAACATGTAGTTCCGGTCACAGCACGCAGCTTCTCCGGTCAAGTGTTGTGTAATAATTTGTCGTCGAAAGATAACTGAGATTGATACTGCTGTAGACAGACAGGCGAAGCAACAATTTTATGGTCGAACTCCGAGATGGTAAAAAGACCCATACAACAAAGTAGTCAGTGTAATTAGTTATCAAAGTAAAAGTAATCATAGAAAGAAGTAAAGTGTGAAGCAGAGTGATCGGTTTTGGTTTTTTTTTGTGGCGTGCTTTTTTGAGGTCGTCAGCCACGGTCAGACCTGTCGAGTAGATGAGAAAACAACTGAACAGGGTCACAAGGAACCGCCGTTGCTTGGATAGAATTAGAAGCAGCAGCTTATGACAAGAGAGTGATCACCTCGCTTCCGGTGTTCGAGAAGTAAAATCGTGAATTTCACCATATTACTTCCAATAACAACCTCATGCGCTAAACCGGACCATGAATAATGAAAAAAAGTAATCAAATCTTCTCGAAATAAACCTGTATCTGCCCTAGTATCATCAAAGAACGGGCTGTACCAGCAACCTGAGATATTCATAAACATCCTCATCTTCTGAAACAATCAGTACAGAACTTGCTGTGGCCGTAAAGACCACAGGTTTGGCGGTAAAAAATTAGGTACAAGTTGCAGAGCTCCTTGCAGCTCATGCTAGATAATATCCATATCGAGTTTTGCATATAATTTCCTCGTGGATGATGAAAACATCGGTAGAAATTGTCAAGTCAATGGAAATTTAATTTTGTTCAACAAGTAGCCAGAGTATAATCAAATAGAAATTGGAATACGTGGCGCGAGCAGCTGTATCAAGCAATACATCTTTTTTCGGTATCTATTTCGGTCTTGAATACGTGAAAAATATCGAACTTGTAAAAGGGATTGGGGTTGTGCTGTGGTGGTCGCAGCAACTTGTATAATATCCGACAACGCTGCCATCTGCTCTCACACTCCATAGCAGAGCGCAATCGCAGATAAAAGTGGCCGTCGATTATGTTACAACGTGCTGTAATTTTGTCCCCGTATTAACTTGCTGTTTTCCATTCCTGAGAGGAGCAAATCACAGCAAAGCTATGGGAAATTGAACGAGGAATAGATTCCTGTTCTTAAAAACAAGTGGTGAGAAGTACACAGAGTCAGAGCGTAATAGTTGTAGTTTGGAAAGCAGAAATAAAAGCAAAAAGAGCCTCCGTAAAAACCAGCGCGCCAACCACATGGACAATGAAACCTTGTCATGCGGGGGTCTTGGCACGCTTTGGCTCAGAAGCGTCTTTACTTTTAGACCTACAGTCCAGATGAAAATATGAGGTTTCGTAATGCTGAGTGCTGTAGTGCGAAAGAATAAGAAACGGTTCGTTCTCAGCTTTAGGTTTAGCCTGCAGATTGTGACATAAAGTCGTCATCTTCTTCTTCAAAAAAAACCCAGTTTTTTAGATTTGCTCTTGCCCCGATTCTCGCACCACAACACCCGATGATTTTTGTTTTTCTGCGAGAGCCTCCTCGTTTTTCGTGCGACAAGGTGTTTATCCTTATCGGCTCTTGTTTCTTCAGTTCCTCTAAAATCAAAATTCTTCGAAAATATCATCTTGAATCAATCCTCACATCGTGTACTCCGGATTGATTGTCGCGTACGGTTGGTGCCCCCCGTAGACCGCGTACGCCGCGTTACTGTACGCACTAGTCCAGTCTTGCGCCGCGCCCCACTCGTCGTACCCCGCAGCAGCACCGGCTTTTGCACCGGCCGCTTCAGTACTAGTAGCTGCGGCGGCGGAGGCCGCGGCCCCACCCGGAACAAACTCGGCGGCAGCGGCGGTCATCTGATAGAGACGAGAGGGATTTTGTTAACATGCAGGAAAACATACTACAGAGACTTACATTCCAAAATTTAGAAATTTATAATGCGTCAAAGAATCGAAGTGATCGTATAGAGTAGATGCACATCAGTATATGCCTCCTCACAGTCACACCGACTAAGACCATGGATCACCAAAATCCTATACCTTGCTTCCACTCTGCGTCTCCGCTCCCACCGCTTCCGGTGCGGGTTTTTTCCACTGCGTTTCCTTTGTCCGCACGTTCCAGTAATACGTTCTCCCCGTTTTCGGGTCCTGTGCCGCCTTCCATCCCTCCGGAATGGGGGCGTTGGGATCCAGCGATTGTTGCGAATTCTTCGACGAGTTTTCCGAGGACTTGAAGGTCGAGTGATGCCCCGCACCACCCCCGTGCGCCGGCACCGTCGGTGGCACGACCGCCGCCGCCGCAGCGGTGCTCCAGGGATCCGCAGCTTGATCCGCCGCGCCCCAGTACTGCATCGGGTCGTGATACGGCGCGGCAGCCTCGCCTTCCGCGTGCGCCGCGTGGTGAGCCGCTGCCGCTGTGGTTCCCCAGTGGGCCGCCGCTGCCGCCGCGGCAGCCGCAGAGGTACTACTGCTGTTTCCGCCCTTCCCGGCTCCTGCGCCGTAATGAGCGGCACTAGAGGGGTAGTTGTTCCGCATCTTACTCACCCCGCTCGCCGCGTGCGCCCCGGCTGCAGCTGCGCCAAACTTGCCGCCGCCGGCCGCGTGCATGTTCGCTGCGAGCTGCTGCTGGTGCGCGGCGACCGCGTGGGCCTGGTGCGCCGCGGCAGCGGCATATTGCCCATACACTTGGGACGACTTGGCCGCGTAGTAACCACCGTGGTGCCCGTGCGCCGCGGTTGCGGCTGCTGCTGCGGCCGCGCCCCAGGGTTGCGTCGGGTCCCAGTCTTCCTCCTCCCCTGCCCCAACGTGGTCCTCCAAGCTGCCAGCATGATGGTGTTCCGCCCCGTGGTGCGCAGCCGCCGTGGCGTAGCCGTGGTGCGCAGCCGCGGCTGCGGCCGCAGCGGCAGTGTGGTGGTGGGAAGCGACAATGGGATTTCCGTAGTGGTCGTACGTGGTGTGTTCGGCACTGTGCTGGTGTTCATGTCCGTACCCCTCCAAACCCGGGGCCATCGGCGGTTGCTGCGTCGGGGGTGCGGGGGTGGCGCCGTGCTGCGCGCCGGCTGCAGCAGTTGTAGATGCGGAATTGTGGTTCTGGTTGTGCTGTTGTTGTCCTTTCTTTCCCTTCCCCTTCTTCCCCGATGAAGTAGTACCCGTTCCACCGTTCTGAGTGGCAGAGGAACTGTTTGCCGCGCCCCAGCCACCAGTTGACGCACCCCATCCGCCCGAGGCGTTGGCCGTCGCCGCGCGTTGCGCCACCGCGCCCCAGTTGTCGGAGGAAGCAGAGTATGCATTACAAAAGTATCGTATTAGTAGTGACTGCATTACAAATTTGCTCACCACAAGGAAGCAGAAGGGAATTGGTCATGCGGGTTGTGCTTAAGAAAGCAATTTGTAATGCATAAATGCAATTACTGCGAGTGCGATACTTTTGCAATGCATACGGATGTGGTGTTTTGTGCCGTCGTTTGCTTACTGCTCGGCTGACTGGGCGGTCCCATCCCCGGAGGGGCGTTGATGGAACCCTTTTTGCTACCAGTCCCCCCGTTTTGCACAGCTCCAGACGCCGCTCCCCAGCCACCGGCAGCAGCCGTTCCCCACTGGCCCTGCCCGCCACCTTCGGACCACTGGTCCCAGTTGTGGTGCTGGCCTTGCTGTGCAGCAGCAGCAGCAGCAGCTCCACCAAGCGGAGCACCCCAGGTGGATGCGTTGTTGTTTGCAGCACCTTTCTTCCCTCCCGTCGGTGCCGTTGCCCACGGGTCCCCGCCTGCCGCTCCCTTGTTCATCCCAGCACCTCCTTTCGTCCCACCGTACGCTTGTTGCTCTCCTCCTTTCATGGAGCTCGCGCCGCTCGGCGGGGGCCCCGGGTACTGCTGGTGCACACTTGCACCAGCTCCCCACGCGTTCTTCCCCGGACCGGGTCGGGTCGACGCGTTTTTGCCCCAGGAATGGTGGCTGGTTGGGTGGCCATACGCATTCCCGTACCCCTGGTACAGCCCGCCGGTGGAAGTGTTGGCGCCCTTCATCGGGTTGTGGTTGAGAATGACGTGCGTGTCTTCTTCGTCATCCGAGGAATCGTCGTCCTCATTTGTCGTGTTCAAGACTGAGTCCGCCGGCAAAGCTGAAATTCCCGGAGGTGGGCCACCTGCAGCTACATGATGATGTTGCATATTACCACCAGCAGCAGCTCCCACCAGGTCAATTTGCTGATTCACTGCTCCCTTTGATTTCCCCGGAGCTCCAAGGACACCTGGAGCAGGTCCGCCTTTTTTCCCGGACATCAGCCCTGCTCCGCCAGCACCAGCTCCCTTACCCGCAGATGAAACAACGCCACTTCCTGCAGCTGGGGGTCCTTTTTTTCCCGCTAGAACGTTGCCACCGGAGGCAGTTGCGGTCAACCCCGGCGGTTTGTTGGGTGACGATTGGTTCGATCCCGCACCGGTTTGACTCTGCTGCAACGAGACGTTGAGGTGATTATCCTTATCCAGATTCTGTGGCGTCGCCTCCGAATCGAAATCATTTTTTTCACTGGTGTTAGCCGGCGTTTGGTCCTCGTCGAGGTTATCCGCTAAATTATCCTCGTCCGACGCCTCATCCCAATTCTCCACGTCGATTTCCTTGATCAGTCTATGGAAGCGTCAGGTTTGAAATCGACAAAGTTGAAATAGTTTGCCATGCATAAAATGGATACCAGTTGGACACGCAGTTTCTAGTCGGTGCATGACAAATTTTGTCCGTACCGGAAGCCAGTTTTTCATGCTGTTCAGGGCAAAGGGACTCCCCTCTGTGATGCTAGTCAGCAGCCCAATTCTCGACCCTTGCCAGCACTACAATTTCCCTCCCTTGCGTCCTCTGCAATAGAGGCAATCTCTGCGTTGCATTTTATGCATCACAAACTATTTCAACTTTGACGATTTCAATCGTGACGCTTCCATACAGTCTGCCCTTCACGTAATCCTCCCCGCCCGCGTTGTCGATCTTCTTCACGAACGTTTTGTAGCACGACTGCACCTGCTGCGCGAGCGCGTTTTGCTGAATGCAGGTGGAATTCGCATTGGACTGTCCGATGTTGGCCATGTTGCCAAACCCACCTGTCTGCGTCGGATTGATGGCGGACAGAGGGTTGTTGATGTTGCCCTGATTCGATTATGCATCACAAAAGTATCGTAAGTACTAGTACAACTGGTACTAGGATATTGCAACACAAATCCGCTCTGCATGAGAAATGGAGTTTGATGTCATGCTGTTTTACCTTAACAAGAAGATTTGCAATGCATAGCCGCAATCTAGTACGAGCACGATACTTTTGCAATGCATATCGAAAGCGACATGGCTCCGTGGTTTTGTGACAGCACGTGGTTTGCGAGTCCCTGCGCGTTCTTCGGGATCGGTTTCAACCCGCCGGAGGGAGGTCCCCCGGCACTAGCAGTAGTTCCTGGTGCGTGCCCAGTGGACGTCATTGCGGCGTACCCGCCGGGTAGAGTCGACGGTAATTGCACCGCCGGACCGCCGAGACCGGCTGCTTGCTTCGCCTTCGTGGAGATCTGGGTCGGCTCCAGGTCGAATCCGGCGATTTGTTTCCGTAAGCTGTCCGCGTACCTGGGATTCGCGGTGGAAATCTTCAGCTGGTTCGGGTTCAGCTTCGTCCCCGGCGGGCCTTTCCCGCCGTTGTCAATTAGCCCGGCGTTCGCCCCGCCACCCTTCCGCCCCATGTTATTCACTCCGCCCATCTGGTTCGCGTAGTAGTCCGCTCCGCGCTGCTCCCGCAAAACCGCAATCCGTATGTTCCGGATCGCTTCCAGGGAGACCGCGGGCTTTAATAGTCGGAAGTTATCGAGGGAGTTCTGTGGGTCGTTCACATACGTCAAATACGGATTCGCGTAGATGCTGTTCGCGCCGTAGCCCCACCAGGCGGCGTCGGGGTAATAGTCCGGATTGGGGTATTGGATGGTCTTGATCGGAAGTTTGGGACAGTTGTACAACGGGTTTTTGTGGTAGGGCTTCACGAACAGTTTCTGGAAATATTCCGATTCAATCAGTGATTCCGCGGAAGTGGGCGGAATTTTGGACAAGGTCGGTTTCGGCTGCTTCTGCGCAACCTGGGCCACCCCGCCGAACTGGCTTGCTACGGGTTGAGTGGGCTCTGCGGCGGCCTTGCTGGAGGCGCGTTTTACCTTTTTTGTTGTGAAGTCTTCACTTCATGTTCATTCGTATTCCTGCATTACAGATCTCGCTGCCTTTCAAATTTCGCATGAGCAAGAGCATGGCAAATCCACACCGAGACATATAATTTTGCAATGCAGACTATACCTTCGTTGGAATATCAAACCCATGCGTGACCCCGGTCACGATGGACGGCTGCAGATCCGCATTGTAGAGACTGAAGTCGTAGTAGTGTTTCAGGTTGTGAATATCCAGATTTTTGAAGGAAAAGTCCATTTCGTCCGGCATCTCGGGGCAATACTTGGGGCCCTGTCCGATGGAGCTTAACAACTCTTCCAACGACTTCCGGACGTTCGGGGAATCCACCAGCATGGGGACCTCCAACCCCGCAACCTCGCTGTCGTTCGACTCGGTCGGCACGACGTAGTTGTTGACACCGTAGCCTCCTTGCCCACCACCGCGTTGGTTCCCGTACGCGTCTAAATAGCCCCCCTGGTCATTCTGCTCGTTGTACGGCACTTCCTCACCGTATTGGTTCACAATTTTCTGCTTCTTTTTCTTCTTCGTCATGCCCCCAACTAAGTTGTTCAGCGCGTCCTGGTTGTTGGTGTCGCGGCCGAGAAAAGCGTCGGAGATGATTTTTCGCAACCGGTTCACCCGCTCAATGTCCTTTATGTGCAAGTGGGTGGTTTTGTCTGGGGTCGAGCAGCGGAGCGGGGCGTGGGATCCGATCTCGATCTTGGAAATACGGCCGGTATCGAAACTACCGGACACGTTCACCTGATGATTATTTGCGAGGTCATTTCTTAACTTCGGACAAAAATTTGTCATGCGGACAGCCAAATTGTGAAATACGATCAGCAAATGCGTGTACTATTTTCAGCATGACAAAACACCACCTCCCTTGTAACAAGTACTTACCGCGTAGTTGCTGGGGCAGAAGCAGAGCATCAGCACGGTCGCGTATAAAGATTCCACATTCGCTGGATTGTCGGTCGCCGACTCGTTCGGTTCCGAGTTCGACACTGACTCCCCCAGCGTTTTGTCGTAGAAATTGCAGCTCAACACCGTCACCCCGTCCAGCCACACATTCTGGATCGCGTTTTGCCCGGTCTGCGCATTCGCTCCCTGAAAATTGTCCGACGCGCCCTGCTGACTCGTGTAGCAGGCGATAATCTCGTTTGGAATCGGGGGTTGGATCGCGGGGAGCTGCCACCTGGGCCGGCGATTGGACGAGAACTGCTGCTCGTCCAAGTACTCCGTGAGTTCGGGCTCCATTTTGGTGAGGTTACACGAGGTCATGGCGCCGAGCGCGTTACGCCAGGTGCAGTTCCCCTTGATCGGCTTGATCTTCTTGCGCTGCATTTGCTCCATCAGACGAACCTGATAGATAAGATGTTGAGCGACATGGATAATGGGGTTCTTTCTCAGGGTCAGGACAAGAAGGAATCTATGCATCAATGAAAAAACACTTGGCTAATGGTGATTTCATGTAGAAGCGAGTACAACTTTGCATCACAACCACAAATGAAAAGCATCTTTATTCATTCACAAAAACGATTTACAACTCCTACCACGTCCTTCTTCTTTGCCTTTTTCCCGCCTTCCTGCAGTGCGACCGCTTTTCCGTATTCCTCGCCGCGCAGCTCTTCGTAATTCTCCGTCGTCAGCATGTTTTCATTCGAGTACACGTCCCAGCAAATTTCGAACGGCGAAATCGGCTTGAAAAAGTTCAAGTAAATGTCGTTGCTGTTGTGGTGTCCCCCCATACCGCCCATGTTATTTCCCCCGTCCACCGCGCCGTCCGCTTCCCCCCAATTGTTCCGGTAATTGTAGTAATCCGGGGCCTCGTTGTAAAATTCGTCCACCCAATTGTTGCTCGCCGTGTTCGCCTGCTCCTTGGACGCCGTTACGGCAGAAGCCGGATTCGGGCCGAGTCCGGGGGCCGCCGCGGTGGTCGGGGCGTTACCGAGGGGAATCACCGCGTTTTGCTTGTTCTCATTGTACCGGTCCTCGTACTGAAAAGTCGCTTCGACTAACTTGGCATGGAATTTAAACCTGCCGGACCCGAACATGTCGATCAATTGCGCGCCGAGCGGCAGAGTCTGGATGTCCGAAAGCTTGCCCGTCTCCATCTGGCAAATGGTCGTGAGCTGTGGAAAAATCCCATTGTCCCGAGCAGAATTCCTGATTTGGAGGAGTTAAACAATCAATAAATGGTGGTCATGTGATATGTCTGCATGACAGATTCACATAGTCAATCAGAAGCTGCACGACATCATGATGGACACCGTAACGTTCTTGTACACAATACTTGCCAGAAGTTCACGCGTGTTCAGCATCACAGATCCAAAAACCAAAGACACAAAGACATCCACATTCAATACTGTGCATAGTATCCGCCCATTGCTCCGGCGTATAAATCCCCGCCAACCCCGCCGGCCCCGGCCGCATCCCCTTCTGCAGCCATGACACTCGGGTCGCCCGCGGCCGGGGGGTAGCAATCTTCGTCTGGGGTGTTGACTTGGGAGTCCGTTTTAAACTCGATGTACAGCTTTTTCCAGTCGGGCTCCAGGTAGATGATAATGTCCCGCGGGTTGCAACTCATCATCTCGGCGAAGGTTTGCTGTAAATCCTCTTTCATCGTCTCCCGGCTCTCAATGTCCTTCGGAATCTCCATCACCATCTGAACCGCCCGGCGCGGGTCTATATCAAATGCAAATATGTCTGGGTCTGGAAGGTTCTTAGACTTGTGGTGCACGTTTTGCATGAGCCATGATGTCTGTGATGCATGCCCTAGCATCACAGATGTTTTGAGGGCATCTTGATGCCCATTCCGCATGACAAATGCCCTTTCCGCGTAGCAAAAATCGCGTTCCCTTTGCTGCTCATGCAATGCAGATTTTTTTGGAATTCAAATGCAGCATCACAAGGTGCATTCTTCCAGACCCAGACATTTTTGCATTTGCTAGTCCAACCCCTTAAACAACATGTCCTGCAGCAACTGCTCTTTCGCGTTCAAATTTTCCGGCTGGCTGTGCGGCCCGGGCTTCTTCCTTTTTGGGTTTTCCGTGTCCCGGATCTTCGTGTTGCCGATCAGTAAGTTCGGCGAGAACGACGCGAGCAGAAGGGACTTTAAAATGTGTGATGGGGTGTTGAACAGTTCCGAGGGCTTGGCTTCCTCGTAGTAGTACGGACTGAGAAGGCAAATCAATTTATTAATGTCGTCATGCAGCTGCGAATCGCGGTGCACGAACTTCTTGAACCGGGTGGCCGTGTCCAGCACGTTCATACACAAATGTACGCACCGCTTCGGCACCACAGCGTAATGGCGGGAAAAGTTTTGGGAGAATTTCGTGAAGCTCGCGCGGTGGTTTTCCTGCACGTACCCCCTTCTGTGGGAGAACTGCTTCTGCTTGAAGAGGTAAAAATCCGCCATCCACTGGACGAAAAGATTCCGGAGCATCAGCGGTTCCGAGTACTGGCCCGCGTCGAAGTGCTTCCGGGATAAGTAGGACCGTTTAATCGCCTGCGCGTACTCCGTTTGGTCCTTGATCACCAAATGCGTCGGGAGCGTGAAAGGGTCTTGCGTCGATAAAGCAGAGGCGATGACAATCGCATCACCTATACACCCGAACAAAGCCCCGTACACCACCAGACGGCAGAGGTAGATGTCCAGGGGGAGTGTGAGCATGAGATGCCCGAGGAGGGACAGCTCCGCCTCCTCGTTGTTCGAGGTCAACGCGCCCATCTCGACGAGAGTAGCAATCGACCGTTCCAGCGCGCTCGTATCTGGCGGCTGCGCCGTTAACCGGAGCAGCTCCCGGGGCTTCAGCTTCCGTGCCACCGGGATCCCGCTGGTCGGGTTGTTCGGGTCGTCCGGGATGGGGAAGGGGGGGAGTTTATTCTGGGTAAAAACGCTCCCACCAGATAGTCAAGTTGAATAATCTGCAACACAAGTCTCCAGGCTTTGGAAGTTCTGCATGACAAGTTTCCGTCTGTAGTATAGTCCTGTTTGGAAAGGACAGGCGCATCACAAAGACCTCTCCTCATCCTGTTTACAGCATTACAAATATCAGAAACCGATTACAGATTCAATTTCTCTATATGTAAATGCGCATCACAGATATTTCTGTAGATGCAATTCTGCATGGCAACTACGGGGTGGAACCGTTTTTACATAGCATAGAGTTTCGCGGCCAGGAATTTCACGTTGACGTACAACTTCTCTAAAGGTGCGGTCTCCATCTCGGGTGCGTCAAATTCCGGCAGTTGCTCGTAGAACCCCCGTGTGTACAGCCTGATGTTCGTCCCGGCGAAGACACGCCCTGTGCGTCCCATGCGCTGCTTCACCGACGCCTGCGAGACCCAGGTGGTGGACAAACAGCTCATGTGCCGCCGGGAATCGTAAATGAGCTGGCGGCGCAACCCGAAGTCAATGACGAACCGGATATTTGGGATCGTCAGCGAGGATTCGGCAATGTTACTGGCGAGAATCACGTGGCAACTGTTGCTGTCCGGGGGGGAGTATGCAGTGCAAAAGTTGTGTCAGCTAGTAATAGCACAAAATGCAATACAAATTTTATTTTCGAGTTGTTGGTGAAGAAAAGTCGAATTGCAATTTGTAATGCTGGGAGGTCACTTATAGACGAAAGATCTCTGCTCATGCAGGATTTCAATGCCCCGGAGCACGATCCAACTTTCGCACTGGATAGGGAAAAAACAGCGGACTCCTGCTCGTCTTTCGGAATCAAGGAGTGCAGGACGAAAATGCGGTACCTGATGAAGAAGAATTTGTCATGCTAAACAGAAGTGTAGAAGAAATTTTTCATGCGTTCGCGTTGCAAGCTTTTTGAAACAACCCAGTTGAGTATGAGTGCTCCGCGCGTAATATGTAGCTCATCTTCCAATGCAGGAAAATGGTATGGTGTCTAGTACGCAACGACTAGTACGACAGGAGTTTAAGTATCCAAAACAAAACAAACGCTATCGTGTCTAAAATCAGGAGTGTTTGATCATACCGCATCCCCGCGTTATTGTGATTGCCTCCGCCAATTTGTTCCAATGGGAGTAATTGGTCGTGCAACTCCGTAATTTCGCCTATACCCGGCAGAAACACCAAAATCCCCTCGCCGCCCTTGGCCGACTGCATGATAATCTCCTTCACAACCAACTCAAAATCCTTCGTGATCGTGGCGTGCGGCATTCTCTGCCCCCGGTGGTTGCTGAACTTGCCGAATTTTCCGAACTTGTTCAAATTCACGCCCTGGGTCGCGTGGTTCGTCGCGTTCCCGCTCCCGGCATTCATCGCGGAAGTTTCTGCCTCGTCTTCCGTATCGCTGTTTTGGTCGAGCAGAGACGATTCGGGTTGCTGTTGATTATTATTCCCATACCCCAGAGAGTTGTTCAACTGCGCCTGCAGGTTCGCCGAATAAGCGCTGAGCTGCTGGTTCGGATCCTGAGCGGCTGCTGCGGTGTTTTGGAGGTAATTGTTGTTGTTTCCAGCACCTCCCCCACCGCCCATAGACCGGAAGTCCTTGAACTGGTAAGTCCCGTTCCTAATCGCGTCTGTCGACTCCGGCGAGAACGTGTACCGGTCGTGCAGTTCGTCCAAGTGTACCTCCTCCACGTCAAACCGCTTGGCCCCGACCTGAATCGGGTTCACGCGTCTTCTGCCCCCGCAGAAGTAGCGGCCGAACAGGTCGCCCTGCAAGGTGGCGGACATGATAACTAACCGGAACTGCGCGGATTGCATTTGTAATTTCACGACCAGATTCACCAGGTCCGCGTCAATGTCGCGCTCGTGCACTTCGTCCAGGACGATGTGCGAGTAGTCGTTGAGCCGCTCTGGGTTGTTCACGACTACCTGTAATAAATACCCTGTGGTGACGAAGACAATCTGGGTGTGCTTCTTCACCGCCGTGTCTCCGCTGATTTGGTACCCGACGGAGTTCCCGAGCTCCTCCCCCAGTACGGACGCCACCCGCTTCGCTAAAGAAATGCACGCAATCCGCCTGGGCTGCGTGACCAGCACTTTAAGCCGCGGGGGGACCGACATCATGGCGTGCTTGTCCACCGTGTCGTTGATGGCCTCGTATCAAATGTAAAAATGTCTGGGTCTGGAAGAATGCAACTTGTGATGCTGCATTTGGATTCCAAAAAAATCTGTATTGCATTAGTACCAAAGGAAATGCAATTCTTGCTACGCTGAGAAGGCATCTGTCATGCGGAATACGCATCAAGAAGCCCTCAAAAAATCTGTATTGCTAGGGTATGCATCACACCAGACATCATGACTCATGCAAAACGTGCATGACAAGTCTCAGAATCTTCCAGATCCAGACATTTTTGCATTTGATACCTCGATGGGGTTCGCGATGCCCGGCGTGCCGGCGACTGCGGACCCAAACGTGCCGGAAGAGGAATGCATCAACGGGTCTAAATTGTCCGGGTCGGCGCTGTATGGATTGTAAAAGTGTCTGGGTCTGGAAGAATCCAACTTGTCATGGTAAATCTGAAGCATGCAAAAATCTGTGTTGCATGAGTGCCGAAAGCTGTCCACTTTTGACCAAGTTGGAGGGGAGTTTCTCATGCAGGATAGGCATGGCAGAGACCTCGCAGAGTCTGTCATGCTAAGTCCCGCATTCCAGACTTCGCGGGTCATGGAAAATCTGCATGACAAGTTTGAACTTTTCCAGACCCAGACACTTTTACATTTGATACGCTGGCGGAGTTGGGGTCCGCGGAATTCGTGTGGGCCAGCCCGGTCTGCTCTTCGTACTGGGAGAGCAACCGCGGGTTATGCATCAGTCCGGCGTCCCACATCTCCTTCAGATACACCGGGACCCGGGTGGACTTACCGCAACCTGTCGTGTGGATTTTTTGATTCGGTTCATGTGGTTGACGGCATGCTGTGCACATTGACAATCTATTTGCGGTGAAGACCTACACCTTCACTATCAATACCGCATAGCAAGTTTTTATACCTGTATCCCCCTGAATGCAGGTGATTCGGTGCCTTAAAAAATGGCGAACGATGCGTCTTTTGAACGCGTCGATCGGCAGCGCCTCCCCCTCCGGAATGTGAAAATTGATTGCCGTGCCCGTTGGCGGTTTTTTCGAACCCTTCTTGCTCCCCTTGCCGCCGCCCTTTGTTGTGTTGTTGTTTTTACCGCCCGTTGCATGCGTCGGTCCCGTTCCGGAAGTAGTTTGGTCTGCTTTGCTCGCACTTGTACCACTGGTCTCCTTATTGTTGGTTGCGTTATTTGTCGCAGCAGCCGCTCCACCTCCAGTAGTTGTGCTGCTACTCGCCGCACCTGAGCTGGCACCACTTACAGGCCCCGAAGCACTGGTGCTCGTACCGGTACCACTACTACTCGCCGCTGCCGCGGCCTGCTGTGCGGCAACCGCCGCGGCGGCAGGGCCAGAGGGGTTCATGGCCAAGCCTTGCGCGGTCGCCCACGCAGCCGCCTCAGAAGCCCACTGGTTATACACAGGGTCGTCCGTGGTGGATGTTGTTCCGGCAGGTGCAGCGGCACTACTACTTGATGTCCACCCCGCTGCTCCGCCACCGGCCCCGGCTTTGTTGGCCTTGCCCGAGGAGGCGGTCGTGGAAGCTGCTGCTCCTGCGCCACCGCCAGCAGCCTCGCCATACCAATCCATCTTCGTTCAGCGACAGGTTCTTGTGAACGTAAATGACTTATCAGGCTTTAGTCAGATGACTCTCGGGCTACCGTAGGCTGGCGCTAATCATTCAGCTTCTCGCCGTAAAGTAGAGCCAATTATCAATTGCTACCGCCAACGGTGACCAGCACGCGTCTCGTAGTTCGGCGCGGGCGGGAGTTGTTCTGTGTTGCTGATCGATGAAACTGAAACTGAAACTTGTGGTCGCACACAAGAATCGATACAGGCCGTTGTAATTGTAAGCCACCTGTCGCAGTTCTTTGTCCCTGCTTCTCTACCACGAGTAGTTCGCGGTGGCTTTTTGCCAAAGCCATTGACGGATGCAGCACTGGTATCGAAGAACTTCGACCAGGCAACTACAGATGTTGAAAAATTGTTGTCCCGAGTGGTCATCAAATCAAGGGCCACCCCCGCCGAGAGTGCTATCACGCTGCTGGTGCTTGTTTTCCGCTCCTGCGGAGATTAATTCTTCCGGTTTTTTTTACCATGTGAAAATGAAGTGCTGGCGCCTGATATCAAAATTATCGTGCGAGCAACATGAGACGTGGGGCTGGCGCCAGAGTGTCTGTACAAGAACTACTACCTATGTATACGATTCGAATATATCGACCTGTTGTTGTAACAATACCACCACTTTTTCGTAACGCTCTACGTAGTAGGGTCACAAAAAAAAACCACACAAATGTAGATGTGAGTAACTTGCTACCCTCTAAAATGGATATCAAATTTCCAATAACTTTGAATATAAAATGGCAAAAGAATGATCATGAATGGGATTCAAAGGAAATACCTCACGAGCACAACAACATGTTGAGGTTGCCTGTAGATGTATTTAGTGGGGATACATCAAAATCATGCGGGGCAGAGCAACGAAATAAGGTGGCTGTGGTCTGTATGATAATGTGGCTCTGTGTCTGATGTGTTGTCTACTATACTAATACGGACCTTTATTGCTGCTGAATGCAGAGGATAAAACTTATCGATGTTGATTCTTGATCGTTTCGCGCAGCTCGCTCAAAAATATCTAGATGCAAAATATGGTTGATGCAGCTTCGGACAACAAGCGACACAAGGCTTGAAGTAGCAGTTGCTACAGCTACTTCTAGTATTCGAGGTTCAAGGGAAGCTGCCACCAGCGTCGCTGGAAATAAAAAACGGAAGACTGAAGACACAACTAGTAGACTCGTTGACGAGAGAGCGCTGAACAAGAACTGGAATGATTGTGCCACCATCTTCCGGAGCTGCGTTGCCACGGCAACGGCTGCGAACACGAGGGCGTAGAGTCCTGAAAATGCAATTCCAATTCATCTATTGCACAGATCACAACATAGATATAAACGTCTTTCCAGAAACAAGTTGGTGCATGGTTCGATTTTTTCCATTTCTCAATCATGAACAGTTCGTCGTGCACATAGGGTCTTGGTCTTGCAGGTGATGGCTTCCGAGCCCATGAGCGTCCTTGCTCTACTGCAACATCGATTCTGCTTCCTGTTGGTAAGTACAAACCGAAACCCTGCACCTGCAAGAAAACAATACATCTACGCGAAATACAGTGTGCATTTTGTCAATTATGCTGTCGTGAAAGATACTACGCCTACGCAGTAGACTCTACAAATTTAAATTTTCAGTTTTAGTACTATTACGCATACGCGCGACTGATACGCGGCAAAATAATAAAAGTACTTTCTGTTTCTTATACATAGTTCACAAGTGGAAATTTCAGTTAAACTCGTCCCCACCCCTAAGCCAGGAGAGAATTGTTTCCGTTTCCAATTGCAGCGGGTTTGGATGACCGATTTCTTTCCTCGTGGCAGCCAGAAGTGGCACAAGACTGGGATCATCTTCTCGTCGCGGCCCCCCCTTTTTTGTGTTTTTTCGCCGGGGGTGTTGAGGTGCATGGCACGAAGATCCTGGTTCTCTTGGAGCGGGTAGAAAAGCCCGATGTTCATCTCCGTGCGGGGCGAGGGACAAGACGTGACAAGAACTACGCGCGTATGGAAAAGGGGCGCAAGGAGAGGTAGATTCACAACTTCGTGCACCTCCATAAAAATGCACTGGCGCAGGGTCGTCGTGGGCAGCTTCTGGTTGCGAGCGTGGTCGGCGACAGGATGGCGCGACCCGCAGGTGATCTACTTCCGGGGAACTCCTGTTACGCACGACCTGGGCCTCCTCTAGTTGTACTGCAGCCGGACCGGTGGAAGCGCCACGTAGTTCTTGCCGCCGGGCACCGCCCCATCTCCGATCTACTTCACGAAGTGCACAAGAACCATTTCCTACTTCGAAGCTGCCCCAATGAATGCTGGACTCGGTGAGGAGGAAAATCACCTCCGTGTTCTCATTCAGTGTCACCTTCACAAACCGCTTTTGCAGAGGAACACGCTTGATCTTCTTCTGTGGAGGTGCCACACGTCTCCTGTTGGTCTTCGACTTCGGGGAAGATGATGAACTATTTTTCCACTGTCTTTTTCTGTTCTTTCGTGCTAGTTTCTCAGGTGTAGCAGATTCTGGTCTTTCTTTCATTTGTTCTGTTCGACTTCTAGCACTTGCACTCCTCCTTCTACTGCTGCGGGATCGCGATCGCGAAGTGGATTTGATCGTTCTTGCGCCAGCTGCACTGCTTGCAGTGGTCCCATCAGCGTTTATTTTCATTTTGTGCAAGTCCTGATAATCCTCGACGTCGTCCTCCGAAGCACGGCGTGGCCCTGATAAGAACGCGACATCTTGTTCCGATGTGTAGTCCACTTCCGAGAAGACTGAAGGACGAGAGGAGTCTGCGTCGGAGCAGCTTGAGTTGGTTTTCTCGTTTTGTTGTAGTTCCACCCCTGACGATGAGCGGCCTTTCCTTCGGCGGATTTTGCTGTTTTTCACCCCAGCGACTTCTACTTCGCGGAAGAAGTACTGCTTGAACCTGGTACTATTTTCTGCGCTTTTCTGTCGCTCTCTATCTCTTTTCAGCCGCCGCTGGCGCGACGACCAGGCGGGACATAGTACTTCATCTACAGGTTCTTCTTGATCTCGTTCGGTTCGTTGGTCTAGTGCATCTTCTTGGCGACCCATGCCAGAAAGCTCCTCGTCCCCGGAATCCATGGAGAAACTGGCGGCGTCATCAGCTGATGGAGATGATTCTCCACAACTATCTTGTTGAGAGATACTGTCTTCAGGCACCACAACCTCTTCCAGCCCCTCGTCCGAAAGGAATTCGAAATCCCCTTCATCTAGTTCCTGCGGGAAGAGACGCTGCCTATGCAACGCAAAAGCATCGCAAGTTAGTAGTCCTCGGACTGATTGCAGATATGCATGCAGCTCTTCTCATCTACTCAGTCGTTCCTCAGGTAAATCATTCAACATGACAAATTGCATTTGTCACCACGCTAAGCAAATTTGCGATGCCAAAAAATGCCAGTACTTTAGTTAACGACGTTTTTGCACTGCATACTGCCATCCCCGCACCCATTTCGTGACGGTCGCAAGGGTCATTTGGCACGTGATCACCAGGAGCTGGAGCTTTTCCGGTGCCCGCTTTTTATTCAGCAGAGCCGTGAGGAAGTACTCCGTCAGGGCGCCATCCGGGCCCATCATTTCCTCGATGCTATCCCAGTGATCTTCTATCATCACCCGGTGTTCTCTGAACTTTCCACTGTGGTCGACCGCTTCGTAGTTTTTACCAGCACTATTTCTACTTCCCTGTCTTTCCGCATCGTCTGCGATTCGCTCTAGCGTTTCCTGCAGCTCCCGGACCCTTGCGGCCACCCGCGCCTGCTGCTGCTGTTGAGTAGCAGGAGGTGTAATTTTTCCCCCGGCGACGTTGGACTCCTCTTCGGCACGTTGCTCGTATTTGGCTAGCTCCGCGAGAAAATTCGACCTGTAGGGGTCTCCTACAATGCCGGGGGCAGCCGCATCCGGAGTTGCATGCTGTTCTTGTGCCCTCCCGGAGCCGTCGTTCTTGACCACCACATCTACCTTCGGGATTAGCAGGCCCGCAAGCCAGGCTACGTACATCAACTCGTGCTGTATGATGTTGGTCCGTCCGCGGAAGCTGAGGTTAGAAGCAGTGCCCATCTCCATCTCGTCGTCATCCGCGTGGAGTGCTATGGGTCGTTCGTCGTCTCGCGGCTCTCCTGTTCTTGTCCTAGCAGCGTCCGCCTCCGGAAGCAGAAGATCGCGGTCATCCCGCCTTTCATGTTGTTCCAGAGCAAAATCGTCCTCTGAACAAGAATCTGCAGGAGCTCCTGTGGAGAAAAAGTCCATAAACGTCAGCAGCAAGCGCGCCTTCAATTCTTGCGCTCCTTCCGCATGATCTTCCCGTTCTTCGGGGGTCATGCAGGTCGACGCGGTTGCTGTTGCAGCAGTAGTACAACCCTGAGAGAACAACTCCTGGTTGTTCTGACCGCGACTAGAGACGACAGGACTAGCGGAACTTGAACTACTTGCCGCTGGAGTAGTTGTCAATGGAGTTGTTGTGCTTGATTGCTGTACTGCACTTCTTGCTGCTTCTCTTCCAGTGTCCTTGTCTACTACTTCCAGCGAAGAACTATGAGCTCCATCGCTGCTCCCTCGCCCTCCTTCCTTCACGTAGTGCAACGCGAAGTTGTCCGGGTGGTACTCCACCAACTTCAACCGCTTCGCCGCCATATCCCGCTCACTGACCGGATTTCCGGAGTCCGCGAACAGCTTTTGCACCTTTCGCAGCAAATACGCCCTCAGCTGCGGCTCGCCGTTGTTGCTCAGGACGGGGAAGGAGGACGAGTTGTCGGTTGTAGCAGGTGGCGCTAATTGAGCAGGTCCTGCTGAAAAACTACTTCCTGCGCTAGGTGTGGTCAAGCTCGTTGATGATACAGACACAGAAGACGCCGGGTCGCAGCTGGAACACTCAATTGCAGCCGATGTTGGTCCTCGTCCTGTTGCTTCCGCCCTGTTGGTACCTGATCCATGATGTGATTTGGGTAGCATTTTGCTTATCATGGCGCGAACACAAACTCCTTCCCAAATCTCCGCAGTGCTGGCGCCCCAAGGGCTCACCGCTTTCTTCCTCTGTTCGTATGTTTCACAAGGTCACACCCTTCACAGTGGCGGACTCCGGATCTGTATCAAAGTGCATCTGCGCTGCTTCGCAGCGTCCTGTGTACAACTAAATACAGTCGCGGGGCGCGCAACAGGGACCGCACCGCAACGCCCGCGCCACAGAGGTGGCTGCGGGGCGTCGCACTTGTCCGCCCACAGACGTGGGTCGAACTGTGCTCCAGCACTGCACAGAGAGGTAACAGCGCCGGGTGCAACAGAGGCTGCAACAAGTCCCGGACCCTCCCCAACAGAGGTCGCTAGCGGGCAGTGGCGGGCCATTGCGTCGCCGGAGAGAGGGGCTACGCGCCCGCTAAATCATATACATTCGCGTCATAGACGTCAGGATGTGCCTTGCTAGTGTGTAAACATAAAGACAGGTAGTCAGCAATAACGCGCGCGCGTTTGTCGAACAAACACGCACACGCGCAGTCCTCCGTTCCACATTGCGTATCGCCATCGGCGTGGGCATTGGCGTCGGTACTGGCTGTGTCCTTAGTCCGGCTCCCCCGGGTTCACCATTTTTGTAGGCGAGGGCTGGCCACGGGAGAACAAAAATGGGGCCACAGAGGTGGTTAGCCCATTCCGGCCCTCACGAGGTTCGCGCCAAGTAATGCTGCGCGACCTAGTCCTATCTGTGATGCTTAGAATGTGATGTCTCGAGTTTGTTGTCTAGATTGGGAATGAATTAGGTACCTTGTGCAGCCGATGTTGGTCCTCGTCCTGTAGCTTCTTCGGCACTTGTTGGTGTTGCTGAAGGGGTGGTAGCGACTCCCGACGTCTTCACAGAAATCTGCCGTGACTGCAAATGGAGGACCTTGATCAAGTCCATCAGCAGAAACTTTTGTTTCTGATGAACACCAATTGAAGGAGTGGGTGTAGTAGAAGAGGACTTGTTCTTTAGCTTCGTGTTCTTCTTTCCTGTCGAAGTAGTAGAGGCGCAATCTCCAATATTTTTCCGCGGTTTCCAGTTGTTCAGCACGATGCGAAGAATTCCGTTCTCCCAAGAGTCGTAATGGCGAAAAAAGAAAATCAGCTTTGGCACCCGATATTCGTATTTCTCATTGTGAATATGATTTCTTTTCATCATGGTCGTGAAGGGGTTTTTGATTTGCTCCCCGTCGGTCCGCTGCATGGCCTTATACAGGTCAGAAGCGAAGGACGTCAGCACAAAGGAAGACCACAGTGGTCTAGTTGTATCAGGTTCTTGTGCGGCAGAAACAGGTTGTCGTGTTATTTGGTGCCTCGGCAACACATCATGACCAGCATCACCAGCCCTGCGCCCGCTCAAACAGACCATTTTCGCGTTCCTTAGGGGCACCATCACCACCGCGGCCGCAAATAATAGGTCCGTGTAAGGCTGAGCCGCCAGCGAAAGAACGAGCATCATGGCCGTGCCGGTCGCTATGGTCCAGGAGCGCCGGTCCTGGCGCAAACGCGTGCTTCTTGAGGCCGTTGCCATGTTGGAGGCGAGTTGTAGTGCCAATGGCTTTTTCCCGTCTGTGTCGTTGCTCGTCTCCTGCTGCGCGGTTTGGAGCCCTGGCGCGACCCCCTACTTCAGCCAGCTGCTACTGCTGCTCCGCCTTTTATTTCTCAGATAGCTGGGGCGGCAGGATGTTGAAAAAATTTCAACTATTTCGGTTTTCATTTTTTCATGATTGGCACACCTGAATATCAACACTTCGCTGTACTGATCTAGCCTGGTAAAACTAAGCATGCTGCTTTCGCGAGAGAATAAATCTATCCGTGGTTCTTTCTACACTAATCAACAACATCCGGGAACGAATTACTTGACAAACTAATTTTCATTTCGTAGTATTCAAACGGCCTTGTCTTCTGCACATCACGAAACTTCTTTTTAAGATAGCATAGTTCTTGACAAGAACTTCTTGTCCTGTGATAGCAATGAAAATAGAGAGGAACCTGAAGGAAAAATAAAAGAGCGCGATGGATATAGCAAGATGTAGTTCCTAGAGACGGATTTCGAACTGCCTTTTATTTCTGTCCATGTTGATCTTGTTCTGTTCGAAGAATTAAAATAGGAAAACCAAAACAACGCTGCAAGCTAACAAAAAAAATCGGTGATAAATGGAGATCTGCTACTGCGTAAGATTGATATTATGGAAATTTGCATGCAAATTTGAACTTCTGTGGGCGAAATCAGATAAAGCTGAAAAAATTTGAATGTCGCTGCCGTTTGTCAGGTCGCTTGTATAGAGCACGCTTGTGATCTTCACACGGAACAACAAAACTTGGCACAGTACTTCTTGCTCTCGCAAGCATTTGTGTTCGTGAGGATACAACGCGCCGCAGCGCAGAGACCGCAGGCGAAGGGCGGGACCTGCGCGGCACGGCAGCCAAGGAAGTCCTGCTGACTGGTGGCCCGGCGCGGTCGCGAACGGAAGATAGACGGGGCGGGGAGGCCCGGCAGGGCATGGACCATCTGCGCCGACCTAGCGGCAGTGCCTTCCTACCGCAATCGGGCGGCGCACGGCCGGCCCGCCCGGGACACGCCGGGCGGCAGAGCGCGCGGGGCCGCTAGCCTGGCGCGCGCTTGCGCTACCCGCGCTACCCACGTCAAAGGGCCATCGCCTTACCCGCGCCAACATGGCGGGGCTGCCTTGTGTGTCAATACCACCGCCGACGCTTCGTTGCGGCGGCGGGGCAGCGGCAGGCCGTCACGGTCGCGGTAGTCGACTGGGGGCCGCCCCGCCCGCGCGCTCCCCTTGCTTGGGTCAGTCTTTTCCGCGGCTCCGCCTAGGTGCTCGGGGTGGCACTGATACCAGTTCAGGCGCCCCCGCAACGTCTCCAGCCCGCTTGTCGGTCGATTCCGGCCGCGGCATTGTCCCACAGCCCCTCGCCCCTCATCAAAACGCTGCGCGCCTGCAGTGCGTTCTGCCCTTCTCCGGCACCCTGGGGCCGGCCCACTGCTTCAGTGGGGGGACAAGCTGCCCGGGGTCCAACTCGGTGCAAGCAACACCGCGACCCGCCGCCCCCGCCTGTGGGCTTCCACCCGCTCGCAAGCCCGGCGCCGGCCAACTGGGGCCGAACACACAGGAAGCCAGCACAGGCCTGCGCGTTTTCGCGGGCGGGCCGGGCCAGCGCGGCACACCAGGCGGGCCCTGCCTGCCCATCCTCCTCGGCGCAGAGACTTATGGGCAAGGGCGCCGGGGCCGCCGCGCTACGCCGCGAGCGTGCCTCGCCTTCGAAGGAGTGAGGCCCCTATTGGTTGGCGGGGGTCCCGTCCGCTATCATGACGCGGCTGCAATGAATGGGGGCTCCACTCCGACACACAGGCCGACCGAGTGCGCCCGGCGCGGTGCTTGTGTACCCGGTGGCACACCAGACACCCCCCGGGAGGATGTCATGGCTTCCCTGCGTCGTTATGCCATGGAAAAGGCTGCGCGCCCTAGAGCTTACCGCTAGCCCGCATTACCTGCGCGCCTCGATGGCGCCCAGCTTTGGCAGTGTTTTAATGGCTGGGGATTTCATACAGGACTAAGAACGTTCGCCGCGCACCATCTAGATCGGTGGCCTTCTCCTCGTTTCGTCGGTGATATATCGCCGCATTGGAAATCAAGGGCAACGATCGTAGGCGTCATCCTGCGTCAAAGATCTTTGACACGGACATAAAGCCAGTTGACAAACGAACGCACGCTTTGTGGCAAGCGACTGATCCTTCCGAACAAGGCTTCTCATCCGAGAAAGCCGAAAGCTGTCGATAATTCATCCTATATCGCCACGTGGGCGTTCCCGTTCGTAGTACTTCTATGAAGTGGTGAATCTGGATTTTTTTTGCTTTTTTTCTTTTTTTAGTGCAAAAATGGTAGAGCTTCAAGATGAATTTTCAGCGTCGCGACAAGAAGTTGTAGTTTTGGCATTAATCTTGTCCGTACTTCTGTAGCTGCAGGAGCTGCCCCTATTTGTTCCATCTTTTCCTTTTTAACAACAACAGAACCTACTTCCTGAGGTCGTGTCTACTCCGCCCCTTAAGTTGTAATTCCTGTCTATATGAAAAAAGGAGGAGCCTAGTTGTGTAAGGATTGTTGCGTGGCCAACTACAATGGACCAATGTACTGCTTCACAAGCAGAAGTGACATTCGGGGAGAAGTGTCTTCACGCTGCAGAAAGAATCTTTCACCCCTCTACCAATAGTACTAGTACACGACCACCGTCAAACCGTGGGCGCCCCCATCGACCCCGAGCCCTCATTTGCCTGTGCAAGTTAAAAAATCGAGGAAGGTTAGCCGTGACGTCACCAGCAATAGCAAAGCTATAGTAGTAGAAGTTGAGCGAAGTGCTGCATCAGCTTGAAAATCTTACCATTTCTGCAATTTTTGATTTATTTTAGAGTGCTGTGTGTAGTTGGAGAGATGAAGTCGGTCGCTTTTTGTTTTTCTGTTTTTCTGCGCTTGTCTTGTATAAAAGCTGTATTGTAAATCTGTAATTTCCGTAATATTCCGTGTAGTTTTAGCTTTCTTGATTGAGGTAGTACGATAATTTGTTTTCGCAAAATTAAAATTTGTTGGTGGAGAAAAAAACATTCGTAAAAATGATGTCGCTAGGTTCTTTTTTGAAAACGCAAGAAGATTTCGTGTTCTTTGCTGGATGAAATTCAAATTTAAATGTCGTGTGTAATCGCAATACATTTTACGTGAGAATGAGCTATGAGTACTATGTAGGTTTTGTCAACAACATTCTTCGCTACGTAGTCTTTGTCTTTCTGTCAGATGAAAGAATATACTTTTTTGCCTATAAAAATACAGTCGCGTTGCCGCTTGTTTAGGATACTGTAGATACAGATTTTTGTCGTGTTCCAGCTATGGCGGAAAAGAAGAAAAAGTTTATGCGACTTTCATATTTTTGTCATCTTTTAGCTTTACCTTTATCTTTTTAATACGTGAAAAAAATCATCGTCAACGTCGAAGCTGCCTGGAAGTTGTACCATAGTTCTAGTTTCCATTCATCTCCTTCAGGGTAAATAGTCCTTAAACATTCCTCCATAAGCCTTTTTGTAATCGAACTCAAACACCCGGCACGCGCGGATCGGGATTTCATGATAGGGTATGTCGTCCGGCTGTTCCAAGGTGAAACCCAAATTCTTCCAGAAATTGCACACCGAATTGACTTCCTTCTTTTCCTCAGACGCCGCACACACGGTGACAATCCGGACGTGCTTCGGCTTCCCCAATTCCCGCATCTGTCGCTGGTAAATCGCCTCCCGACGCTGGTATTCATCGGTCATCAGTTTTCGCACGAAGTTGAAGCGGCGGCGGGGGAGGTCCGACTCGTCGTCAGAATCGACATTCTCGGAGCAATGAGTCGTGTCTTTTTTGTTCACTTTCTTGTTATTGACATCCAGCCCGGTTCTACTAGCACTACTACCTCCACCAGCGGGAGCTGCCCCGCTCAGGTTGCTGTTCTTTCCCGCTGTCGCGCGGTTGTGGTTCTTACTGTTTTCTTGCTCCTGCTCAAGGACGCAGTCGCGTCGCGGCCGCTTGCGGACCGGCTGGAGAGCGTCCTCATCTTCGTCATCGTTCTTCTGTGGTTGTACTTGTTGCGGTCGTGGATTTTCCGTGCTGTTCTTTTGGACGGTCTTCGTCGTATTCTTGGTGGTATTTCCATCAGACAGTAGGTCCACTTGATGCCCAGTACCAAGAGCGCTTTTCAGCTGGTTGTCCTTGTTGTCCTGAACATCCTTATTTTTACCACCGTTGTCGGCTACGGCTGCATCCCGCTGCTTGTTGTCTCCACCTCCACCACCTTCTGCCGACGATAGTTGTACCGTCATCGCCGCGGCTGCTTTACTCTTTTCCTGTCGCCTCTTTTCCTTCATTTTCTTCAGTTTTTCCCCACGCTCAAATTCCATCACCCTGCGGTTAATCTCATATGCTGGGAGATTTTGGTCGATCAAGTGCGAAATGGAATGCAACCAGGTCTGGGTCTAGATGAGTGCCGACGTTTGTCATGGTGTTTTTCTTTCACGCAGACGGTCTGGCATGCAAGCGCTCGCATTACAGGTTCTGGAAAGCATGTCGCGTTTCTATGCCCAACCCGCATGACAAATGTCCACCTCTTTCGGTGGCAAGAAGAAGAGATGAGCAACTTCATATTTTATATTCATTGCTCTCCATGCATGACAAACTTTTGTGTGATCTGGAATGCGCATTGCAAGTTAGCACTCATTCTTCCAGACCCAGACATACTTGCAACGCATATGCGACTCGAGGTTCAGCCGTTTCACCAACATCTCCACCAATTTCGAGCCCGCATTGGAACTCCGGTAGTGGAACTTGGTAACGAAGAAGCAGATCATGAAGATCCGCTGCGCTGTATGCATTACAAAAGTACCGCACGTAGTAAAAATTGCATGACAAATCAATGTCCTTAGCGGTAGGAATGAAAGTTGTAATGCGGATTTACCTTAAGAAAAATATTTGTAATGCATGACCGTAGTTGCTACGAGCACGATACTTTTGCGGTGCGTACTCAGGATCCTTCGTCGATTTCGTGTCGATGCACACCGCCGCGGTTTGCACCCGGTCGGAGTTGTTTTATGCATTGCAAATATGTTTGGGTCCGGAGACTTGTGATGCAAATCTACGAATTGTGAACACCCTACAATATGCAGCCCAGCATGACAAGTTTTTGCGCTGCTGTGTGTTTCGTCTTTCGCATGACAAACTGCGTTTTTGCATGACAGGCAAGAGGCCCTTTCCTGCTCATGCATCACAGATTTGAGAGTCATGCAAGACAAGCATGACAAACTTGCACTCTTCCAGACCGAGACCCGGACACATTTGCATGTGATATGTTTTGTTTCAGCGCGATTAGGGAAAATTCGTCACGAAAATTCCCCTGTTGCCGGATAAATTGGTTGCAGATCAGATCGTAAGCCTGCTTCAGCAGACTGAGTCCGAAATTCGCCTGCATGGCTAACAGTTGTTCCATGGTGTACAGCTGTGAATCCAACACGTGCGAGATCCGCGCCGTCGGCTTCACCTTCTTCTGCCCCAACTGCTCCTTCAACTGCTCCGTCGGTTGTTCCCAAAAAGCGTTCCTGTTTTGCGCGTGATTTCTCTTGCCGAAGGAGAGTTGTAAATGATTCTTCGCGTGAAAGGCACTGGCATCCAACATTGGCTTTTTTTCCAGGAGCACGGCCTGGTCGTTTGCGTGGTTCAGCGTTTGATTCATTTTCGCAGCTTCGAGAAGCAGATTCTGCTGTTGCCGCTCGGTGGTAGGAACTACAATTGGGTTAAGATTTTGCTTTTCCTTTTCACTTTTATCCGTAGTAGTACCAGTTGTACTAGATGTTGAGGCAGAACTATGGACAACCGCCGGCTCTTCTAACTTGTAGATTTTTTGCCGCAGAAAGTCCTGCGTGATGTGGTACTCCTGTTGCACGACATTCTCGTAGTTTTCCGCAATAAATTGATGCAGTTCCACGCTAGAACATCCTCCAATAATTTTCCCCCCCGAGCTAGAAAGCGTCGTGTTTCCGGAATGCAAGCCCGGAGCGAAGAACACGTCGTGGTTTTCTTGCTGAAGGAAAATTTTTCTAGCCTGGGAAGCTGAACAAGAAGACGAAGAAGCCACTTGATTTATTTCCGGAGTGCCGCTCTTTTTCTTGTTCATCTCAGACGGCGCGAGGACGTTTTGTTTCTGTTTCCCGTGTTCATCATTGTTCTGCTGCTTCCTCATCTTGTTCAGCATTCCGAAAGATGATGATGTTGAAATGAAAGAAGATGAAACTCCCGACACCTCCACAGGACCACGACGAGACACCTGGTTAGTATTTCTCGAGTTCGCCAGCGTCTGCGGATTCACTTTCACGAGCTGAAACTCGCCGTTTTCATCCTCAATGAATTGCTCAACCTTCTCGGTGGTCGATGAAGAGCTGTCGTGGGGTGTTGCTTTCTGAAGAGATGGCGCAGCTGCGGCGGCAGGAGCTTTGTTGTTGATGCAATCGGATGTTGTATTTGGGCCGTTCTTGGTTACGGTCGGGGTAGTTCTGGTGATACCTACTTCCGGCTTCTTCTCAGGCGCCGGAAAAACTTCATTTGTTTCATTTTCATCTGCATTTTCTTCATTCTTTTTGACCTCCTTCATCTCTTTCGCCGCAACACCCTTCAGTACCTCTTCGCCGTTGCCGGAAGCCGTCGAAGATTCTTGAGATCGTTATGAAATGCAAAAGCATCGTACTAGTATAAATCGCATGACAAATTTCCTCAGCATGAGAAATGAAATTTGTAATGCAGATTTGCCTTGGGAGCAAGATTTGTAATGCAAGATTCGCATTTATACGAGTACGATACTTTTGCACAGGATAATCGTTCCAACTTCGCAATAAACTCCGCCATGTCGGCTCGATCCTTGGTCGTATCGGCCTGGAACCAGATGGCGTTATCCTGTGCAAAAGTATCGTACTCGTAAAAAAAACGCATGACAAATTTCCTCAGCATGAAAAATAAAATTTGTAATGCGGATTTCCCTTAACGCCTAGATTTGTAATGCATGAATGCAATTGCTACGAGTACGATACTTTGGCACAGGATAGGCGTTCCCGTGCTGCAAAATCCCCGCGTAGTGCCGGTTCTCCAAAAACGGAAACTGCGTGTCGCGTTTCTTCACGACCCCACCGGAATATTCTGTGCAAAAGTATCGTACTCGTAGTAATCGCATTTATGCATTACAAATCCCTTTTTCAAGGTGAAACAGCATTACAAATTTGATTTGTAGTGCTGGGCTAATTATTTGTAATGCAATTTATACTAGTACGATGCTTTTGCATTGCATACGGAATGCAGGTCAACAAAAAAAGACTCGTCGGTGAAATTCGGGGATGAAACTTTCTGTTTCAATTCTTCGGAGAGTATGTCGTTTACCCCGGGTTTGTTCTTGTTTTTCAACGTGTTATTCATCGGTTGATCGACTACCCCCGGTAGTTGCTTATGCTGTTGACTCCCAGATGACAGGAATAGACTTGTCATCTTCTGCGCACCGGTAGAACAAGTACTTCCACTTGCGGCTGCAACAGCCAAGGCCGTGTTTGTTGTTGAAGTCGCAGGTTGTCCCGTGATTGCTGGTAGGCCAAAGTTTTCCAGAAACAGCGATCCTGGAGGGTGGAGTGCTCTGTTGTAGTCCAGAATTTCATTTTTCAACAGCAAATATGTCTGGGTCTGGAAACTTGCAATGCTGCGTTGGGAATGGTGAATGCTCTGTGTAATGCACAGCCAAGCATGAGAAATATCTGCGCTTCTTTGTGTTCTTGCGTTTTTCCCATGACAAGCTGCGTTTTTGCATGACAGGCAAAGGGTTCTCTTCTTGGACATCACGCATCACAAACTTTTTGGTCGTGCCAGACCAGCATGGCAAATCGTGCATTCTTCCAGACCCAGACATTCTTGCATTTGATACGGGCACCGCCATCGCCAAATTGGTCTTCTTCTCGGCCTTTGCGTGCTTTTCCTGTTCCAGCTGGTGCTGCTTTTCCGCGTTGCTCTGCGCGGTAGCGGAAATGAGGTATGGATGTGTCAGGATTTAAATCGACAAAGTTGAAATAATAACTTGCAATGCATAAAACGGATGAAAGTTGTATTAACCTAACCCAGTTTCCAACTGGCGCATGACAAATTTGGGTAGACAAAAAAAAACAGTCTGTCATGCTGTTTGGGTAAGGAAGGCGCCTTTTGTCATGCTACTTTAGCAGCTCAGTTTCTACTTACCCCTCAACAGGCTTACAATCTGCCTCACTTGCCTCCTCTGCAGGAGAGGCACTCTGTGGGCTGCATTTTATGCATGACAAACTATTACAACTTTGACGATTTCAATCCCTCCTGCTTGGTATCTTTATCCGCCTCGACGTCCAGAATTGCTGGTAGGCCGAAGTTTTCCAGAAACAGCGATCCTGGAGGGTGGAGTGCTCTGTTGTAGTCCAGAATTTCATTTTTCAACAGCAAATATGTCTGGGTCTGGAAACTTGCAATGCTGCGTTGGGAATGGTGAATGCTCTGTGTAATGCACAGCCAAGCATGAGAAATATCTGCGCTTCTTTGTGTTCTTGCGTTTTTCCCATGACAAGCTGCGTTTTTGCATGACAGGCAAAGGGTTCTCTTCTTGGACATCACGCATCACAAACTTTTTGGTCGTGCCAGACCAGCATGGCAAATCGTGCATTCTTCCAGACCCAGACATTCTTGCATTTGATACGGGCACCGCCATCGCCAAATTGGTCTTCTTCTCGGCCTTTGCGTGCTTTTCCTGTTCCAGCTGGTGCTGCTTTTCCGCGTTGCTCTGCGCGGTAGCGGAAATGAGGTATGGATGTGTCAGGATTTAAATCGACAAAGTTGAAATAATAACTTGCAATGCATAAAACGGATGAAAGTTGTATTAACCTAACCCAGTTTCCAACTGGCGCATGACAAATTTGGGTAGACAAAAAAAAACAGTCTGTCATGCTGTTTGGGTAAGGAAGGCGCCTTTTGTCATGCTACTTTAGCAGCTCAGTTTCTACTTACCCCTCAACAGGCTTACAATCTGCCTCACTTGCCTCCTCTGCAGGAGAGGCACTCTGTGGGCTGCATTTTATGCATGACAAACTATTACAACTTTGACGATTTCAATCCCTCCTGCTTGGTATCTTTATCCGCCTCGACGTCCAGAATTGCTGGTAGGCCGAAGTTTTCCAGAAACAGCGATCCTGGAGGGTGGAGTGCTCTGTTCTTGTATCTAGCACGGGCGGTCGCTCCGCGACCGCCGGAGAGGTATGGAGGAGACAAGGACGCGATGGGCCCGATTTCATACTAGGAAGGTTGCATTCCTCGCGGGGAAGGGGCAGGAGGCGATACGCGTACCCCAAGCGGGTTTGTCCCTGGGCGCCGGCGACCACTAGAGCCTCACGCCCGACGCCCCCTGGCCCACCTCGATGGAGGGGGGGCGACGAGCCTTCTGGCCGGTTTGCACTTTGCGAGTACCCCCCAAGGTGGGCGAGCTACTATGTGCATTTTGCTGGACACCCACGGGAAAGTGGCCGCGGCATAAGAGACCCTACTTACGCGAAGGGACGGGCCAGCCATGCGCAGCGGCCCACCCACCGCGGCGGGAGTGGGAGCCCGCGATGCGCATGAAAGGCGAGCGGGGCTGGAGAAAAGGGGCGGCCTGCCCTTCCGAAAGGCAGGAATACCCGCACCGTCCCTTGCTGCACTCGCGCAGCCAATATTACTCTGGCCCCCTGCCCCTGCGCCTCCGTTGGCAGCGCCAAGGGCCGCGCACGCAATTGCAATAACCCGCGCCGCGCCCCCACTGCCCCAAGGGCCAACATTCGCCTCTCCCGGACCTCCCTCCCTTCTGCAAAGCGCCCCACACCGTCCCCCGCACCCCGCACCGCCACCCACCCGAGAGCACGGCGGCGGCCTGCCCGCTGCGAGTTTCTTCGCAAGGGGCAAGGGAAGCCGGCAACACGCACAAGCGGCGCGCCGCAGGCTCGCAGCGAGGCTTTTTTGCGGGACAACGCGCGATCTGGGTGCGCTTGTTTCAGACCACCTCGGCGCCCGCAGAGGCCTCGGCGTTCGCGCTTTGGGTTTTGCCCAGATTTCTACTAGTACGCGCTCTACTAGTAGCCCGTCCCCGTTCTACTAGTAGAATTTTTGCTTTCCTGTCCCGTTAAATTTAATAGTAACACTTCTTACTAGTAAAAATTTTCAGCTTTTCTTTACTAGTAAGATTTTTACTAGTAGAAATCGGGCCATACGCCAATCGCACTTCTTGCCGTATAGTAGATAGGGACAGCGATCCTGGAGGGTGGAGTGCTCGGTTGTAGTAGAAATTCTGCAACTGCTGCTGCCAAGATGTTGTATTTGTTGTCGGACCACCAGTACTATTAACGGGCGCCGGAAAAGCAACTGTTTTCGCCCCGGCAGCAGCCCGGGCAGCTGATGCAGCTCCAACAAGTGACAAAAGATTCTTTTGTCGTTCTGCAACTGCTAGACCATGATTTGGGTTGACGACCGGAACATGACCCTTGTTCTGCTTCGGTGGCCGACCCCGGCCTCGCTTCGGTGGAACCACGACCGGGATAATTTCCTTTGGAGAAGGAGGTGGCGCTGGTACTACTACGGCCGCTTTTGGTGCTGGTTGCGCACCTGGAGGTGCAACTCCTGTCGTTTCCTGCGCAGATTTGACCACATTGCTAGTCTTCTCTTCAACCTTCGCCACCTTCGGCGGCCGCCCACGTCGCTTCATCGGTTTTTCCAAAGTGACTGTTGGCGGATCATATTTATTGATATTCTGCGCAGGAGCTGCCCCCGTGCTGTTGCCATGATGATCCACAGTCGCGCCATCGTTCGGCAAGAGTGAAGGTTCTGCAGCTGGAACTTCGTTCGCAGTCGCGGAAGAGGAAGAAGAAGATGAAAGAGGACCATAAAGTTTCGGAGCCTTCTTGTTTTCGTGATCCCCCTCGAGGTCCACGTCCATCGCGTCGCCGGTATCATGGTCGTCGGTCTCAACACCACAACGAATCAGAACTTCCCTGCTTCGTTTGTTCGACGCTCCTGCTGTCGCAGTTTCTGGCAAGAAGCTCGACGGCGCGGAGGTGATGGGGGCCGCCACGATACTGCTGACCAAAATACTGGAAGATGTTGGAGTAACAAGGCGTGTGTTGTTCCCTGGCAGTACTTCTTGCTGCGCCACACTAGATGTAGTCGAAGGGAACAAATTACTGGAGAAGCTGCTGCTAGAGCTGCCAGTGCTGTTTACCAAATGACAACCACCATCCGCCGTCGTAGAACTGGACGAGGTGCTGGCCATTTTCATCGGGGGTAGTGGAACCGCCGCACCAACAAAACCCAGAACAGTACTCTGGTTCTTGGTCATCTTCCCGCTTTTGTTGAGAATGCTCTTCAACATCCTGTACTTTGCTTTCAAACCTTTCACGAGAGCGTCGTCTTTCTCTATCACGCTGTGGTAAGATTGAAAGACGTTGTCCTGGTTTTCCTTTTCGACGCCACAGGCAGACTTACAACTACCCCCCTGCTTATCCGCCTCGACATTATCCAGGATTTCCTTTTTCAACTGTCCGTAGTTTTTGTTATTTCCATCCCAGTGTCCGTAGAAGAACATGTGTTCGTGGTCGTGGCGTGTCATCTTCCTCTTCATCGTATTGTCCACAGGAGCGGGGCTGCAGCTTTTAGATGTTGCAGAAGAGGACGATAATGTTGTTGAACCTGGTTGTTTTTTGTTTTTCGCTTTGACATTTTTCCCATGATGATCGGCCCCTGGCATAGTACAACCTGATGCTGTTGCTGCTCCTGGCACCACTCCTGCGTTAGAAGTACTATTCACCAGTCCCAGCCGTTTCAGCTGGTTTCGCACGTGTTCCTCCCGAACAAACCGAATCATTTGCCCGATGCTGCCCGCCGTCCGGAACCAACCGTGCGCGTCTTTCATGTTTCGCAAGGATTCGTTAAACTCCTTCGGATCCACCGGGTTGATTTTCAACTGCGCCAGCTTCGGCTTACTGTAATCCTTCTTCGGGTGACAAAGCAGGGAGAAAAGAGAGGAGAACTGTTGGTTTTCCTCTGACCAAAATTTGTCGTAACTCCCGTTGTCCTTATCCAGCATGCCGTTGATCTCCGCGTGGTCCAGCACAATCTGCCTTAAATCGAACAGCGTGGCCCCTTGTAGCACAAAATTCGCCGGCGACTCGTCCGGCACTAGCGATTCCCACACCGCGACCCGGGCGTTTCGCTCCGCAAACTGGTTCGTCTGTGCGCACTTCCGGACGTTTCTCTGGAAAATTTTATCCATCCGGGCGAGGAAGATGCTCTCCGAGGTTTTCTTGTCGAAATCGTCCAGGTCCAAGGCCTCCTGGATCGCCTTATCCTGTGCACAAGTATCGTATTCGTATAAATGCAATTCTTGCATTTTTTTTTTCAAGGTAAATCCGCATTACAAATCTTAATTCTCATGCTGAGGAAATTTGACATGCATTTATACGAGTACGATACTTTTGCAGTTCATACGCCTCGTTAAAGAGCGATACGTGCATCCAGAGCAGCTTGGACGGGCGCCAGACCTGCATCTGATTCCGGTTCGCGAGAATGGTTTCCAAGCCCGTGCGGTCGTCTGGAGCGTTGAAAGGGACGCCCTGAGGAGGTGCCAGCGATGCCGCAGCTGGAGCGGATTTTGCTTTTGGCGGCACAGGTCCAGGTGGTACAACCGCGGGAAATAAAGCAGAATGGGAGGTCGCACCCTGGCCGCCCGACGTCGGGTGGGTACTTGCAGTAGTCGTGGTGCTACTACCCGCGTTTGCTGCTGCTGTAGTTCCCGCAGCTCCTGCAGGAGCTCCAGTTTCATTATTTTCCCCGCCACCGGGAGTCAATCCGACCGTCGTGGACTGGGGCGAGTCGTGCTGTTTCTTGGTTGTACTAGTGGTTGCCACTTTTTCCTTTTGGTTGGCGTTTGATGTTGTACTAGTATCGCTGGTCTTGTTCTTAACCGCCGACGTCGCAAGTGATGTTCCATTGCCGCTTAGTGCCACGGAAGGTTTCTCGTTATTATTCGTGGACGTGACCTTCTCCGTATTTGTATTCTCCTCTTGTTCCGGATCCTGACCCGCACGATCGTCCGATGTTGATTCTACAATAGGCTTAATATCGCGGCCCTGATCAGTCGTGGCAAGGACAGGACCTGCTCCTGCTACGGGTGCGCGACTTGCTTCTGCAGTTGTTGTGACAGGAGCAGGATCACTTCGTTTCTTGTCTGCGGGCGCCGCTTTATTCTCCGCCGCCGGCACCACGACGGGCTCTGCAGAAGAAGAAGTTGTAGCAGTTAAAGTTGTACCTTGATGCTGTTCTTTCTGCTCTGGAGACACGGGCGCACCCCCTGTTTCCGCCGGAGACACTGGTTTTTTCATCCGATTCCGCTCCTCTTGCCACTCCCGAAACTTTCTTTCCTCGAGATCTTTCACTCGCTGCATCTCGTTGCGCTTTTTTTGATACAAGTCGAACATCGCAGTGTAAAACTTTTTCCGGACAGCAATCGGACACTCGGGATTGTACGCGTGGACCAAGACCCAGTCGTTGTAGTGGAGAAAGCCGAAACTATCCACCGTTAATATCCTCAGCAAAAACGTCCCAACCCCAGAGTTGTCATGCAAATGCGCAATGACAGGAAAATTTGTAATGCGCATCTCCATAAGAGGCATTTCCAATCGTGTTTTGGACTTTGTAATGCTGTAAACAGAATGAGAAGCTGGGTTTCTCATGCGGGTGCCCGTGCAAGCCAGCATTTACACTGCAGATGGAAACTTGTCATGCGCAACTGCCAAAACTTGGAGATTTGTGCTGCAGACTTACCAACTTGACTTATGAAGGTGGGGACGCTTTTACACAGGATAGTTAACGGGCAGTCGTGCTTCTGAATCCCGTTCACGCGGACGTTCCGCGGGCTCACCGCGGTGTAGAAAAATTTGTTTCGCAAGAGCTGGTACTCGGTGGGGTCTAAAGTGTCGTCCAGACCGCACTCGTAGATGGTGTTCACCCGCGTCGAGCGCCACCGACCGTGGAGCCAATGCAGGGGATATATCATCTTGTACCAAAACTTTTCGTGCATGCGTGCCTTCGCCATCATCTTCTGTTTGTCCGTCCACCGAAATTGCACCGGCTTCTTCACCATCTGCTTCTGCTCTTTTTCTTCAAAATGCGCCCGGTTGCGGTTTTCCAGGTTCAGTCGTTGGTACCGCTGTTCGGTGGTGGATTCAAAGTTGTCCTCGAGGTTCTCGTGCTCTAGTTGATGTACTAATTGCGAGCTTGGACGACTTTGTTCCAGTTGTGGTGGCGGTGCGACAGAAGTTGTGCCAGAACCGGCGGCAAAAATATTGTTCTTGTTACCCGTGCGTGTTTTATTATTTCCCTTGGTACTACAACCTTTAGCGGCTTTCGGTTTCGAAGAAGACGAAGAAAATGTCTTGGCATTGCTTTTTCCCCCCTTCATCTTGACCCCCCGTCCTGCTCCCACCCCCGCATGAAGATGATCCGGCAACGGATGCTTCCGCGGCCGGCCCCGCGGCCTGCCGGTGTATACAGGTTTTTTTGAATTTGCACTTTTGGTAGTACTGTTCTTTGTATTTTTCTTTTTTCCACCGTCGTTGAGGATGTTCGCATCCCCATCGTGGTCGTCGAGATGAAAATCGGCGGAAAATAAATCCTGATTCCTCAGAAGTTCCGGTGGGAGCAACGTCTGCGCTGGGAGATTTTTTGATGACTGTGCACGTTGTTGACCAGCGGATGTTGCTGCTGATGGTTTCAACATCTTCGGGACGTGTTGTTGTACTCTTGAAAACGAAGAAGCTGAAGCTCCTCCTTTAATATTTCCAGCTGCGGGGGGAAGAGCAGCAAGCGGTCTTTGTGCAGCAGATAACGACTTCGATTTCGCGTCAGGAGAAGGATTTTGCCCCCAGAACCTCATCTTCATCTTTTGTGCCCATGATGATTCTTGTTGCGCGGTAGGTGGACCAGGAAGATTTTTTGCCGGAGGAACAGGAGGAGAAAGAACCGTGGATTTATTTCCAAGAGCCTGGCTGTTCATATTATTTCCCTTGTTCGCGCGATCATCATCCTTGGCTGTAGCTGCTGTTCCCGTTGTTGTTCCACCTTGTCGCGCCATTAGTTCTTGGCCTCCTTGTTGTGTCGTCGTTTTCTCTACTTGCTTGTCACCGACCTGTAAGGATGTAGAAGAAGAAGCGGCTGCGCCGGCTGCACTAGTACCAACAACATCCACCACCGCTTTTTTCCCCCCGGCTGCATCACCACCAGCACCTCCAGTCGCGCGGCCAAGGGTAGTTGATTTCCGACCGCGCCCCTTCCCTCCGGCGTGGTCAACACCCGCACTACCGTCTTTACTTTCGTGGTCAACAACATCAGAAGACGACTCTGCCAGAAGAAGCGGTGGTCGGCTCTTACTTTTCCCACGGCCACTGGGATTTCTGACGGGACCGTCCACACCCGCGCCGCTCTTCCTCGGGCGCCCACGAGTTGTTGTACCACCTGCTGCTCCAGCGGCATCACAACTACTTTTGAAGGCCCTAAAATATCCACCTTTTCGCCCATCTTTTCAAATTTTGGCCAGTTGATTGCTCGGCGCCCTCGCCGATTATCGCGCAGCGCCTCTTCGATGGCGGCTGCGCGTCCGCCTTTGCAAACGCGCCAAGCCGGGCTGTTCTATTTCTGCCCCGAGGCCCGGGGCTGTATGGAGCATCTTTTCCATAACGAAGCCACAAGAGACCCGAGCAGTTTACTCTTCTGTGGTTTCCAGGATTTGAAAAGATGCTGAAGGAACATCTCTTCGAATTTCAAAAGGCGCTAAAGAGGAGGGTCGCCTGCTCTTCTGTGCTTTTTAAAATTTGAAAAGATGCTGAAGGAGCATCTTTTCAATTTTTGAAGCCGCAGAAGACGGGGTCGGCTTACTCGTCTGTGGTTTTCAAAATTTGAAAAGATGCTAAAGAAGCATCTTTTCAATCTTCGAAGCCGCAGAAGAGCCGATCCGTTTTCTGTCCTGAGGTTGCCAAGATTCGAGAAGATGCTGAAGGAGCATCTTTTCAAATTTGACATGCCGCAGACGAGGAGGGCAGCTGGCTGTTCTGTGGTTTTCAGGATTTGAAAAGATGCCGAGGGAGCATCTTTTCAAATTTGAGAAACCACGCAGAGGGAGGTCAGCTCAGTCTTCTGTGGCTTCCAAAATTTGAAAAGATGCTACCAGCGCATCTTTTCAAATTTCGACAGCCGCGGAAAGGGTGAGCAGCCTATTCTTCTCCGTGCCTTTCAAAATTCGCAAACTTGCTGAGGGTGCATCTTCGCAATCTTCGGAGCCACAAAAGAGGCAAGCAAACAGGTGTCGCCAGAGGCACGGCTTTGCTTACCATCTGGCGACCCGCCAGCTGGAGCGCAAGTTAAAGCCTTGGACTCTCGTCAGCGATTCTCTGTCTAGGTTCATCAAAGGGGTTGCCAAAAAGGTTTATCAAAATCCACCATACCGTGGGGAATAGCTCAAGTTAATGAGCTCCTTTTTAACCTCATCGAAGGGGTTGTCAAAAAGGTTTGCAAATTTTGAAAAGATGCTGAAGGAAACATCTTTTCAAAATTTGACAACCTTAACAGAGCAAGTGCTTGCGTTGTTGAGGTTGTCAAATTTTGAAAAGATGTCTCCTTCAGCATCTTTTCAAAATTTGGAGAGTGAGCAGCCACTTATCAAAATTTGAAAAGATGCAGAAAGAGCATCTTTTCAAAATTTGATACTTCCGTTGTTCGGGTTGTCAAATTTTGAAAAGATGCTTCCTTCAGCATCTTTTCAAAATTTGGAAAGTGAGCAGCCACTTATCAAAATTTGAAAAGATGCAGAAAGAGCATCTTTTCAAAATTTGATAGCTTGCAAAGTTGAAAAGATGAGCACTTTGCGTGGCTGCATCTTTTCAGCTTCTCTCTCGGCCGAGTGAATGCATTCTCCCGGTTTTGTTCTTGTTTCTGCATGTCGCGGAGATGTGCGTGACTAGTTGGCCTCGCAACTCCTACCACAATCCTCCACCAAGCTGCAAAAAGAAAAACAAGACCCGGAAAATCTGTCAGGCAATATGGCCAGCCAGGATCGGCGGTCGAGCTGCTCGAGAGGCTTTATGTATGGGAATGCAACAAAATGGCGGCAAACCGATAGGGCAAATTTTGAAAAGATGGGCGTAGAGATGGATTTTTTAGGGCCTACAACTACCTGCTGCTCCAGCGACCCCACGAGTTGTTGTACCACCTGCTCCAGCGGCATCACAACTACTTTTCCGCCCGTCGCCAGCACTTTTAGCGGCGCGGGCGACACTTTTCTTGCTGCCCTTTGGCGGCATGGTTTATTTTTGTATAAAGTCCTTGTCGTGTGTACGGTATTTTCGTGCGATATCTTCTACGTATGATTGGATCAGAATCACGTGAAGACGGTCGCAGTGATTAGTGTACAGTGATTTCTTCTTTGTAAAGTACGCGCGCTATTTAAGTTCACAACACTGACTTACTTTCTTTCTCTTTCGTATAAACCGAGCTGGATACTTACTTACTTATTTGGGTACGAAATAAAACAAGGTGAACGTGATGAAGGTGCGTTTTGATTGCAGTCCGTAAGAACCCAGGGCGCAACTTCCGATTGTTTCACGGGAGGTGAAAGAACGAAAGAGACTCCTTTGGCAGCAGACTGGGTAGAGGCTTGCTAACTTGAACAACAAGAAGTAACAGAACAGAGTGTACTATGACTAAAGCAAAAAGTCACGTGCCGGTGAGGGATAGGAACAGAGTCGAAACAACGAGTTGACAGTATTTGGTCCTCTTATTTTTCCGATTTTGTGTACGAGAAATACTTGAAGAATATAGGGAAAGTCTGCATTGCTGTGGTAACAAACGCACAGAACGGCAACGCGGTGAGAACGAAGGCGTTTCGGCCAGAATTCTCAAACGCGCAGTCGTTTTGCCTGCGACAAGGGAAAAGAACTGCTTCACCTACTTCCCTACTTCTTTGACGAAAACTAGACTACACTTTCTTGTTTCGACTATCAACATCAAAGAAACCTTTTTCCTAGAAGTGAGGCGCGGCGGCCGGGTGTTACAAATTTACACGACGAAAAACGACTTTGCAGTCAGAAGAGAATGAACTGCTGAGCTCTTGCTATCTTTCTGTTGCCGTAAAAATATGCTGCTCAAAGTGAATTGACCTATGAACAAGATTATCGTAGGACAATGTACTTTTGATCAAACATGTACTTACTTCTTTTTCGAAAAACAACTTATGGACTAAGTAGTTCTCATCTGGAAGAAGTCGCTGTCAGTTGTTTTTTCGCTTCATGTGCTCCTCCGTGCTTTCGCCTGTAGCACTCCTAAAACGTCGTGTTCAACATCGCGATAGACAGCGACGAGAGTAGCCTATGGTGTTTAACAGGTACAGGCTTGACCACTCCTCACAAATGGAGGATAGCACAACCTCTATCTAACAATACACAGCTATCAGAAATGACGCGGAGGTCTTGTGGAATGGAAAAGTGTTAGTTGTGTTGAAAGTGCCATGATGAGCTTGAAAGGATCCGTACGCACGTGAGATCTTTTTCACAGAAAGTTGCCTTGCCGAGTGACAGCACACGCGTAGTAGTTGCCTTGTTCTCAAGTGATGTTGAATGTGTCAAGGTCAACTACGGCTAGTAGTAGTGTTTGACAACACCATGATTGATGGAAAAATAATGCTCGCTGCATTGAACGGACGCTTTGCTTCTCTCCTCTAGTGCGCTGCCCTACTAGAGTACGTAAGTGCTACTTCGCTTGACGGATGTCTAGCTCTTAGGCTAGGAGAGTTGTACTGTGTCTAGTGCTGGAATAAGGATGAATGAAATCTGTAAAATACGACTGAGGATCCTGGTCAACTACATGGGGCTAGTGCGCTGTCCGCTTAGTACGCGTAAAGGAACATCCTCGACAGCATGGAGCACTTGTGCCGCGAAGAGCTGATGTCAACATCGCTTCCATAGATGTTGCGAGGTGGAGCCTCTTTTTGTCAATTAGATGGAAAAACCAGGCTCCTGGCTTGCGATAAAGTACAACTTCTTCCTTGCGTCATTCAATTTTTTCAGTGGTCTCCCTTAAGTATAAATATTGCCAACCCACGCACTCACTCTATCACCGCCAATGTCAGAAGCAGTTTTTTTTTGTTCTAAATTTCTGTTTTTCGCTGTGGCAATACAAGCTGCATAATTTCTTGGAAAGACGCTAATCGAAAGCGAAAGCAACACTAGTGTAACGGTAAAGCCCATGGCGATCATAATAGGAAAGAAGTTCTGCAATGGCACCGTGAAGGTGAAAAAAACGTGAAATACAACATCGCCTTTTCTTCCGAGCTCTTAAGCTGGCAGCCGGCTGCTTTGGCCGTGCGTTTCCGCCTTAGGAGCGTCGCATAATATTCTCACAGGTTTTCTAGTTCAGTTTTGTTTCGTTCAAGTACTGGTCTAAAGAAAAAGTCAAAGTATACTCCAGCTTTGTTCTGAAAGCAAATTTGTCGGCGGCGAAATACTCGCGGAAACCAAATATCCAGTTCAGTATCTACACTGAGGAGATGAAAAAATGACACTATTTCCATCCCCCACAACTCAATCTTCCCCGTGTCCCGTCAAGATATCTTGACACCACGCCACCACTTCCGGATCAATTCTATCCAAATAGGGCAAGATCATCATCACCGCCTGTCTCTCCGCCTCCACGACATCGCCTACAGCGTCGTTCATCGTCATAAGCGTACCGTATTCCCGCTCATTACCGCGCGGCGCTGGTTGATGTACTGCTGCGTTCTTGCTGGTTTGTTCCTGCTGTCCTCCCAGCAGATTCTCCTGACTCCCGCTAGATGAAAACACTTGCGGATTCGACGGAGACCACATGTGCAGGTCCTGTTGTTTCATCAGCAATTTCTTTCGTAAACTGGTGTGCGAGCTCTGGGGCGTATGAAAGTGCACAACCCCCACGACTCTCCCTCATTTGTATGGCATCAACAGCATGACAAACATCAGTACAGGTGGACCCCGTGCATGACAAGTTCATGCGCCGAGTGTAGCACTGCTTGGAGTTCGAAATTTGTCATGCACGCGGTGCCGCAAGGTAGCAACTGGAATCGGGCTTTTGCATGACAAATGAGGGGGAGGGAAAATTGTGCACTGTCATACGGCGTCTGGCTGAAATGATCAAACTCGCCCTCCCGGATGTTCCGTTGCTGTGCGAAGATGGTGAATCTCCCGTGGAGGTATGCAATACAAATTTCCCGCACATGTACAAGATGCATCACAAATTTCAGTGATTTGGAGCGTTGTGAACACTTGTCATGCAAAACTAGGAGCGAAGCCCGTTTTGTCATGCAGAGACCGTATTTGTACGTGTACGGGAAAATTACTGTGGATAGGACGATGGAATCCCGGTGGTGGAACATGTTATGCCGGGGCGTGATGTATCAACTGTAAAAGTGTCTGGGTCTGGAAGATTCTTAGACTTGCCATGCACGTGTTGCGTGAGCCATGATGTCTGTGATGCATGCCCTAGCATCACAGATTTTTTGAGGGCTTCTTGATGCCTATTCGGCATGACAAATGCCCTCTCCGCGTAGCAAAAAATGCGTTCCCTTTGCTGCTCATGCAATAGCAATACAGATTTTTTTGGAATTCAAATGCAGCATCACAGGCTGCATTCTTCCAGACCCAGACATTTTTGCATTTGATATGATGATCTGTTTCGAAGTTTGCGTTTCGTCCTTGAAATCGAACGGGTCTATTACAATGAAAAATGCCCCCACCCCCGAACTTGAAAGCATTTGTATTGCAAACCTTTCCAAATGAAACACTCGCCCTCTTGCATGTATCAGCATCACAGATTTCCGAGTGTGAATAGCAAAAGTTTGTATTGCAAAAGATCCCAGCAAGAGCGGTGCTTGTCATGCAAGCGATGCAAAACACGACTAGAATCTGCATCAGAAAGATTCATACTCCTTTCATGCATGACAAAAAGTTTTCATTTGGACACTTCGCATCACAAATTTTTGCAACTTTGGGGGTGGGGGGCACTTTTCACTGTAATAGGGTCACTAGTTTGTTCGCCGGAAGTCGGGGACGCGAGTTGGTTACTGTCGAACCGTTTTAACAACTCCTTTTCCTGTTCCCGCTCCTCCACCGAATGGAGGAACGCCGCGTGTCGTAAAGTCACCGTCACGATTCGTCGAATCACCCGGTCGTACATGCCCTGTACCAACTCGTCAATGATCGGCAACACCGGGACAGAATCCGGATCCGCGGCGATCGGGTCCAACATGTCCACGGCCAGGCCCATCAATCGGTGGAAAAAGGTGCACAGAATCACGTACATCAACCCGGCAAAAACGCCCAAAACTGCGCACGCAATTTTCCGCCCGTAGTCCTGGCTCCAATCGTCATCAAACGTCACGCTCGGCGCCGATAAATCCACCAAAGCAGATTCCGACGTCGCCGGGGGGGAGAGTGGTGACCGGAGTTTTCCAACCTCTAAAACGTTGTTCCCCGGCGAATGGAGGATTTGCCGCATCCGGATGCCGAGAAACGTGGATTTCTCGATGAATTCCACGAAAAACACCACCAGCATCATCAGCCACAAGGTCCGGTGGAGCATGTGCGGCATCAATTTCATTTGCCTCGCCACCATTTGGTTCTTCGAGGACACAATATCCTGCCAGGTCTTGATGTTGAAAGCTGCAATTGGCGCGTCCGCGACGTAACCAAGTGCGCGGCTGTGGAGAATGACGTCCAAGGCCATCTCGGTCGCGTAGCTCATCATCTTCCTGCCAAACGCCTGTGCGTCCACATAGTCGGAGATTTTCCCGTGGAACGTGTTTTCGTGGATGACGAATTTCCGGCTTTTGGACTTCAAATATGCATTGCAAAAGTATCGTACTCGTATAAATGCATTACAAATTTCCTCAGCATGCGAAATAAAATCTGTAATGCAGATTTACGTTGAGAACAAGATTTGTAATGCATGACTGCAATACGAGTACGATACTGTTGCACAGGATATCAAAATCTGCGGCACGATGAAGGTATTCCACTCCGACTCGGTTAGCAATCCCCGCAGCTGCGTGCCGTATCGTTGACAAATGAACGGAATGTAGTGCTCAATGTTGTAGGTGACCGGGTTTAGACTGTAGAAGAGAAAGACGAGAACCACGGACAAGTACCGCGCAAGCTCCACCGCGGAGAAAACCACAGAAGTTGGAATATCGTAAGGAAAGATCCCCCCTCCCCATACTGAAGACGTATACTGTTGGAAATTTGTGATGCTGCTTTGTGGTCACAAATCGTGTCTGTCTTGCAAGAAGGCAAACCCAGAAGGCCCCCCGCATTATGCAGGCGGTTTGTGATGCTGTTGGGCCTACAGCATGGACTTTTGTCATGCCGAGCGCCTACTAGGCCAAAACCTCTCCACCACGGCGGTGATACGAGCCTGCAGTCCTCTATTGCAAGACAAGCCTGATTTGTGTACGCAAATCCAGCATCAGAAATTCCATTTTGATATGGGGAGGGGGATTTTTCTCTTTGATATGGAAACGCCAGCTGAATCACCTCTTCTTTCGATTTCGTTTCCTGCATTTTAGTATTCGTAGCTGCTCCACCTGTAGTTCCGTCGGACGAAGCTGTAGCGGAAGATGTTGGAACGTCTTGTTTCATCCCTGCTTCCGTTTTCACACTGGCTTGGCCCCTGCTGAATCGCTGGAACATGCTCGGGCTCCTGTTGTCCCCTTCGGTCTTTTCGGATTTTTTCTCCGTGACAACCACTTTCTTTCGGTACTTCGCCACCATGTATCGCAAAAAAAAATGCATCTCTGGAGTGCTTGTGCTGCTCCACATGCAAGACGGTGTCTTTTTCGCCGTGTTTTCCCTTAGGAAACTCGCATGGCAAATTCTTTCTGTCATGTAGGACAGACTTGTGATGCAAAACTTGCAAAATCGTTACAGTGAAACACTTTTTTCTCGCGATACCATGTTCCGCTCGTGCAGTGTCAAAGTCAAAAACTGGGTTAAAGTCTCCGTGAACTCCTCTCCAATCCGCGCCGCCTGCCGCCACACGTCCCAAAAGTGGGAAAAGGAAAGACCGAGAACATAAACGAGGAGAAAAACTGGTAAAGTCGGCATCAATATTTTCGGTACATGATTCTTGCTGAAGTTGTGCCCCTCCTCGCAAATCGTGTACACCGTCGAATCCGTCCGAGAAGTAATCGCGCACCCCGTCGAAACTAGCGCGAAGGAGACGCAAACGGCCGTCATGAGTAAGACATTCGCTAAATGCTCTGTCGCTTCGGACTGGTAGGGAATGTTGTGCATTTTCGCTTTCCGCGACCGTTTGTAGCGGTCAGCTTCGTTGGACTTCAATTTCGTGCCGTACTTGTTGTACTCCGGCATCCTTTCCTTGCGATTCGCATCAACATTCGTCACCCCATCGAAAAAATCTTGGAAAGCCGCGAAGGAATCCTTATCTTGCTCCACTCGGTTGGTGTTTTGCATCCCGCTAGTACCACGGTAAGAATTTTCCGCCTTCTCGTCGCCAGTAAGGGGCAGATCCACGTTCATGTCAAAATGACTCGTTTTTCCGTCATTCTGTGTAGGTGTTACGGGTTTGCTGTTTGTTGAGTCCTTTCTTCTCCTGCAAAACCCGCAGCAAAACCAGAAGCAGCAGAACCCGACTACGTCGGAGTAAACCACCGCGAAGAGCCGCCTCCGCAAGTACTTCCACAAAATCTGCACCCCGTGCCGGAATTCGTCCGCGGAGGTACTGTAGGAGAAAATCCCGGGTGTTTGAATGAAAATCATGCTCGCGTTCGCCCACTGGTGCCGTTGCTGAATCAACGCGAGCTCCGCGAGTTTGTAGTGCCCCTTGGAATAAGCCGATTCTGCTAAGCGCTTGATTTTTGCGGACGCTTCCTGAAACGCGAAGTTGTGCATCTTCGTGCTCACTTTCACCGCGTTTCTTCTCGGTTTTGAAGGATTATCATCACTTCGACGTCCCCCGAAAAAAGTCGTGGTCACTTTGTTCAGAAGTCTGCTACCGAAAGACTTGCTCTTTGCAGTTTCGCTTGTGTTACTACTGCTTGTTGGCCGAAGATCTTGATCGGTCGCACGGGTACCCTTGTTCTGCTCTCCACCTGCTCCAGGTACCTCGAGGAAGGGACTGTTCATCTTTGTGTTATCTTTTGCACCAGCATTATGATGTTGTATCACTCGCTTATTTTCGTCCTGGCTTAAAGAATTCCTGACCCGGTTCAACATCACCCCCGACCCGTGGTACCGCGAGCGTAAGCTGCTCGCCATATCGGAAAATCCCCCGTGGTAATCCTCCTCCTCATCGATAGTACCAACGCCCGCGTCATCCGCGACATCAACCCCTGGCGATGAAATTTCCTTCACCTCCGGCCCGCCTGCGGATATCGTCACTTTCTTAGACGAAGACTCGGGAGGATTCTGCTCTCCTTCCGGACTGGTATTGTGGTTGTTCGTACCACTGGTCACACTGACGGCCTCTAACTCTACTTCCATCGCTTCCCCTTCAGGAGCTTGCTGGTGGATCATGACACCACCAGCAGCAGCAGCAGTCGCCCCCGCACTTCTTTCTTGCACCGTGCTCTGCGCCCGGTCATAGTGTGGATCGGGGTGGAAAGTAGAGTTGTCGCCATCATGAAGCAGATGTTGCTCCGTGAATCTGGTATGGAGAGCGCGCGGAGAGCCAACTGCTGCTGCACCAGAACTACTAGGCACAAATAACCCGCCGTCCTCAGCAGCGTTATGATCCGCTATCGTAGATAAAGCTTGGATGCGCTGGACCGTACTGGGAAGATGATTGTTGCTCTTCTTCAAAACTGCGCCGTAAGAAGCGTTCCTGGATTGCTGGGATGAAATTCGATCGGACGGCGCGGCGAGACGGTTGCGGAGACGGTCGGACACGAGGCTATGGCGTTCTCAAATCGTTACATTCTCAACTGTTACATGAATTTGCAATGCAAGAACAGCAAGAGTCAAGGTGGCAAGTTTGCAGCTTTCGCATCACAGATTTGGCACAGATTCAGATGCTGTTTAGCCCTTCGGAGATTTGTCATGCGAAGTCGCCTGATCATCCGGCGGCTTATGGTAGTTTTGCATGACAAATCATGTAACAGTTGAGTAGGTAACCGATTTGAGAACCCCATAGAGGCGTTTCACGCCCTTGAGAGGCAGGATGTCCTTCGCGAGCTCGGCGTGAACCTATGAAAGTGCACAACTCTCGTCCCTTCCCCTCATTTGTAATGCAAAATCCGAAGCCCTATCGTTGCGCTGTGGCACGGTTTGCATGACAAATCTCGGAAGCCCAAACAGTACTACGCTAGGCACATCAACTTGTCATGCAAAGGCTTCATTTGGACTGGTCTCTGTGTTGCTGTTCATGCCATACAAATGAAGGGCAAGGGGAGGGGGAGTTGTGCACTCTCATAGAACCGAGGCCACGTCGACGACCCGCTGGGTGATTTCGTAGTGGACCTTTTGGTTCTGCTGCTCCGGATCGAAGCCGGAGGGCAGGACGGCGTCCATCTTGATGTTTAGCTGCGAGGACAAAAATGCTGCACCAGTCACCGCAATTTCTATCTCTGTGTGATTGCAGAAAAAACTGCAGTGTAACGCAAGAACACCAACTGCTCCGAGGTTCAGCCCTCACAGTTATTCTGGCCGGTACGAAAATTCCAGATCCTCTCAAATCGGTTCTTCATGCAGCGAACGATTTTTATGACCACAGCTATCTTCTCTTTTTGCACGTGAGAATCTCTCGTACAGCAATCTCTGCCCACTTGGCAATTCTCTCTTTCTATTCGTTTTCGTTTTCATCTCATCGCCTCTACGTGTCCACTATTTCCAAAAGAACAACGAAGACGCTAAAACGCTAGCGTGCCAACAAGGAGTGAGCACGTGGACCGTGACAGCTTCCAAGGTAATTCGTCCCTACTTACAGCCACCTCCAGTTCCTTCTAGTAGGCATAGATATTTCGATCCCGCGAGACGACCTATCACTTCAACAAATGCAGCATCAGATGCGGTTTGATTTTCTCAATCGTGAACGCGGCTTCGCTATACGTTTTTGGCAAAGCACTTTTCTCCTCCACCTCCCCCAATTCCACTTTCCTCCTAATCCAAGCGAAGACCGTGTTCAAATCTCTCTTATCCAACAATCGATGGTAAGTTTCCATATGAACTGCAAAAGCAAAAGTACCGCACTCGTATAGTAAATGCATTATAAATTTCCTCAGCATGAGAGATAAAATCTGTAATGCGGATTTACCGTAAGAAAAAGATTTGTAATGCATGATTGCACTACGACTGCGATACTTTTGCACAGGATATTCCAGTGGCTCCAGCAATTCCACGAATTCGGGTAAAAACTCCGGGTGCACTTTCTCGAACAAAACCGTGAAAAATTGCTCGGGTAAAAGAGAAAACCGGAAATACAGCTCCATCTGCAGCATGAACTGCGACAAGGATCTTCGCGCGTGGTGGAGGAGCACACCTTGATCCAATTGCGGGGGTTGGGGCGATAGCACCGGTTGCAGCTGTGAAGCAGACGAGTAGGATGAACTTTGCGTATTATAAGCTGGGTTCGCGTACGACGCGGTAGTTATCCAATTATGCGTGGAGGAGCTGATTAGGCTGTTCGGCAGGATTCTCAACTCCACGTAGCGCAAACCGTAATACACCGCCGGGGAGGAGATTAGGAGATGTTCTTTCTTTTCCTTTTCTCTGTCTCGGTCATTCTGTAGTTTGGTATTTGTAGTACCTCCGTGGTCAGCAGCACCACCACCAACAGCAGAACCACTATCGGCATAAAGATTATCTTCTGCTGCACTCGTACTGAAGCTGGCGGCGGTCCGCAGCATAATTTGGTTGTGTTTTAGCAGTCGCAGGTCCTCCTGTAGGTTTTTCGAGCGAAAGTCCCGAATATGCAATGCAAAAGCATTAGCATCGTACTAGTATAAATCGCATGACAAATTCCCTCAGCATGAAAAATGGATTTTGTAATGCGGATTTAGGTTAAGAGGGAGATTTGTAATGCATGACTGCGATTACTACGAGTACGATACTTTTGCACAGGATACCGAAGCAGATCTAAGGAACTGGATTCCAGGTTGTACAGCTCCGTTATGGGAGTGTCAGGTTTGAAATCGACAAAGTTGAAATACTTGTAATGCATAAAATCGATACCAGTTGGAAGCCCAATTTTCGAGCGGTGCATGACAAATTTCGGCCACGTCTAAATCCACTTTGTCATGCTGTTTTGGGACAGAAGGCATCTTTTGTCATGCTACTTCAGCAGCTCTACCGCAGACCCCAAACAGGCTGACAATCGGCCTCACTTGCCGTCCCTGCAAGAGAGGCACTTCATGCCTTGCAATTTTTGCATGAGAAATTATTTCAACTTTGACGATTTCAATCCTGACGCTTCCATATCCGTCACCATGTCGTTAATCAACGGCGCGTACATTTGCTTCTCGTTGATCCGTATGAACTGCAAAAGTATCGTACTCGTATCTATGAGTTGCATTTATGCATTACAAATTTCTTTTTCAAGCTAAATCAGCATGACAAATTCCATTTGTCATGCTGAGCTAATTTGTATTGCAATACTACGAGTACGATGCTTTTGCATTTCATAATCCGCAGCGTCTCGTAGTTGATCGCGATCAGGAATAACAACGATATCCAGCTCAACACCGCTTCGGTGTACTTCTGCTCTTGCGGCTTTTTTGGGGTGGGAGGGGGAGCGGCAGAGACTCTTTCCTCGTCGGTAGAAGTGCCGGAATAGGTAAAGGAACTAGCGGAGGAGGTTCCAGAAGACCCGGCGGTGAGACAGAGAAGGAGGCCACCGTCGTTAATATCGTCTGCTTGTTGATCGTCGTCGTCGGCCACTGGTGGTAAATACTCGTGATTTTCCCCATCATTCTCAGGTACGGAAATCCTCGGTCGGGGGAACAACCGGCGACTAGAGCTGGAGGAAGAGGCTGCAGCTCCGCCTGGTGCGCCGTCTATATCGGCATTCTCATCGGCACCATCGCCCGAAGATCTTCCTGCTCCGACCGCAGCGGCTAGCAGATTGTTTCTGCGCGGCCCCCCGGGAGAGGACCCCCGCGAGTGGTTGGAACTGGTGGAGGAGCGCTTCATGATTTTTGGCTGATCGCGCAGTTACTCCTACTTCTTCTTGCTGGAAAGATACAAAAGAACTTCTACTTCTTTTCTCGCGAAATCCATGCATCACGATCACCACTTTCAAGCGGTCAAAGAAATATCGCTCCATTTAAGGATCTTCTTTGTGGGCCTGGGCGGCAAAAACAAAAAAGTCGAAACTTTGGCCGGCTCAGTTTACTCGTTGTGCTGCTCGTGAAGCGCCAGTGTAGGTAGTTATCTCTTGCGAGCAGTAGATGAAGATGCTTAAAGAAAACCGCGATCGCGTTGAAAAAAGCTTCGGATCGAAACCTCGATGGTGGGTGCAGGACGAGGATCATCAAGTATGCAATTCAAGAACCGCAGATCTTCATCAGCATCTTGATCTTCCCCAGCAAGCATCACGACTTTGCGGACCGAAAGTGGAAGACAGTCAGGAGAACAACTCGTTACCAGTAACTGTTCCATTTTGCACTTGCAGCTTAACGGTGTAGTATTTCTTCGCCTTGAAACGAACGGAAGTAAAGTTGGAAACGGTATTACGGGCAGAATGGCTGTCACCTAATTATCCTACAGAAGAAATTTTTCACGTATCGAAACTTTCGTCCTCCTCATCCTCGACATGTTGTCCTTCGCTCATCAATCGCATCGGAGCCCCCCCGCGCCCTACCGGACTGACAATCCGTCTCCCGGTCGGGCTCCCCCGGATGATTTGTTGCCCGATCAGGTTTATGTTAATCGAACTCGGCGAAGCCGAGTTGTACTTCTCTCGGTTCTTTTTCTTTTTCTTTTTCCTTTTGGAAGCAGACTTTTTCTTCTTGGAATCTTTATCGCTTTCCTCGCTGGAAGAACTGCTGCTGGTACTTTCGCTTGTTGACATCGGCTCGCTCTTCTGCCGTCTCCTTCGTGGAGAGGATTTTTTTCTCCCGGCCCTTCCTGAAGACCCGCTCCTGTTGTTCCTCACCTGGTCGTCCACAGCCACGGCGTTTACGACCACGATATCCCCACTCCGGTACTCATGGTCGTATGCGACGGGCATTCTTTTTGCCCCGTTGGAATTGCTTTTATCACCCCCGGCGGTGTTTGTCTTGCTAGAACGCTCTGCAGAAATTGCCTGCGATCCAGAAGAGGTGGATCCTGCTGTAGTAGTCCTCACATTTTTTGGTGCCGCCGGGGAAGCTGCGGTCGGTCCTGTTTGTGGCTGAACTGCTGGAGTTCGAGTCTTCTCCACGGTCGCGCGCTGTGCTTGCGCACCACTCGGAGTGTCGTTACTCGGTGCTATTGCGCCTCCACTGATCATCTCTACTGCTCCCCCGCCGTCTCCGACGCCAGTATTACCGGCCTGCTGCTTCGGAATTGTTGCTTTGCTGTCTCGTTCTGTTACCTGAACCAGGCTTCCGGGTCGTGATTCCCCTGGTCGTGTAGTGGATGCTGGTCCAGATTCCGATTTAGAAATTCCGGCGTCAGCGGACCCCCGCCCTGGTTCCTCCCCAGCTGACGCCTCATCGTCCGACTCGGGTAGCAGACGAATCTGATGTTGCAAATTCGGTTGACACACTTCTGTTAACACATCACGTTGCGGCCATGCGATATCTCTTAGAAGGTGGAGCGCACGGACAAGGACGAGGACGATTGCAATTTTTATAAATGCGAACAAACGTAGCACGAGGGAGCGCAAGTATCAATCTGTTCCTCCTCAGAATAAACATCAACCGCACTATACCTGCAACTCCCCCGGCGACAGTGCCCCGTTTGGATCCTTCACGGCTTTCAGCGCCAACCCGCGCACCGCCGTGCTGTCGCGGTCCTCGATCGTGTGCAAGAACAGCTGCGCCACGCCGACACAGGTATCTTTTTGCACGTCGTTTGGTTTCTCGCGGTCCGCGTACTCTTTCCGGTGGATACTGAACCGGACCGGCGGAGGGGGTGGGGAGGAAGTGGAAGAGGAAGACGATGCGCTACTTGCAGCGGTAGTTGTACTCACGTCGATGTCAGAGACAATGAAGGGGTGGTCTTCTACCTCGTGGTGATCTTCTCCTCGTTCACCACCACCCTCTCCCTCCTTATCTTCCGCGTGCAATACAAATTGCACTTCCGGCGCATCCACAGTCTCATCATCCACCACTCCCGCTACCGCGGAATCGTAGAACACCACCCTCTGCTTCTCTTTATCGCTCCTCGTGACCCAGACGCGAACGTAGAAGCTCTGCTGACTGGGAATCAAAAGGTCCGCCGAAAGCTTGTGCAGCTTCACAACTTCGAGTTGCTTCATGGTTCTTTTTGTTTTTGGATGCTTATCCCCCTTGGAGGTGGTGGTGTTGCTGTTTTACGATATGATTTTTTTTCAAGAGAGGGCACCTAGTGCGGCTTCGGTTCATTTTTGCCTTTCGTATTGCTCTTGTTTCACGTGATACGAATGCCGAAGACAGCTTCACCATCCAGCTACAACTCGTCACGTCGGCGCTGCAGTACATATCGAACAAAATCGCTATGAACTCGCTTGCTACGAAATAAACTACAAACCACAAATCTCATGATAGATTCTGCCTTGCAGAATCTCGCTCTACCATCTTCACTCGCACGAAAGAGAAAACGAATTCAAAACTTCTCTCCATAATTTGAAGATGAGAACAGACGCGAGGTGACGCAGACGAGAGCTGCGAGACCCAGAGTCAACAACCCGCATAGAAGCAGATCGTGAAAAAGGTTGGGTTCATTTTTTTAGTTCCGGATACGCATACGCCTGGGCAGGCAGACTTCCATACTGACTACTACTTGGTTTTCCATGGCAACAAGAATGCTCGTGGTTTTTTTTGGGTATTGCCATCATCTGCTCCGATGTGCTCAGGCTCACCCTGCACTGTGCACGCCGCAGTCCTGTTCGGCAAGAACTATATCGACCTGGTACACAATCTCGGGGTTCGTGGCGCGCCTCGCAGCCTTGGATCGCACCCACGAGCAGGTTATCAAATGCAAAAACGTCTGGGTCTGGAAGAGTCGGGGCTTGTCATGCAGATTTTGCATGACCCGTGAGGTCTGTGATGCTGGTGCTAGCATCACAGATTTTTTGAGAGCTTCTTGATGCTAATTACGCATGACAAATGCCCTCTCCGCGTAGCACAAACTGGACCTTTCTTGCTGGTCATGCAACACTAATTTTTTTAGAATCCATGACAAGTTGGATTCTTCCAGACCCAGACATATTTGCATTTGATACACGTCGACAGTTCAGCCCCTGCTTCCGCCACGTTGCGATTGGCAACGGCCGTCCCGATATCAACTGTAAAAATGTCTGGGTCTGGAAGGTTCTGACACTTGTCATGCACGTTTTGCACGAGCCCTGATGTCTGTGATGCATGCCCTAGCATCACAGATTTTTTGAGAGCTTCTTGATGCCTATTCCGCATGACAAATGCCCTCTCCGCGTAGCAAAAATTGCATTCCTTTTGGTACTCATGCAATACAGATTTTTCTGGAATCCAAATGCAGCATCACAAGTTGCATTTTCCCAGACCCAGACATTTTTACATTTGATAGCGCGCTGCTTGGGTCAAAACTCCCCAAGAAGATTCCGTTGTCAATCAGGAGGTAATATGGATTGCAAAAATGTCTGGGTCATCTGGAAGAATGGAAGGTCTGTCATGCTCCGGTAGCATGACTCCAAGGTCTGTCATGCTCGTTGCCCAAAAGTAGTCCCACTTTTCTGTCATGCCGAAAGGCGGTTTGTCATGCAGAATTATACCCAACACCTAGCAAGTCAGAAACTTGTCATGCTGAGCCGTCACTTATGGCGTCGTCAGGATTCGCCAACCAGCATCACAAGTTTCCAGACCCATAGACATATTTGCAGTTAATAGGTAAAACGGCTTCAGAAAGTCTCGATCCCCCGCCTGGTTGGTGTTCCAAACGCGCAGTTTGGTGAGGGGCACCGGGAAGCCGTCGTAGCTTTTCCACTCCCAAAAGGGGTAGCTGGCTGAGCTTTCGGAATAGTAACAGAAGTTGATCGCCTCATTCAGGAAATCCCGGTGCACCCCGTCCGGGGTCTGCAGAAAGTCGGCCCGGTGGGTATGCAAGAAAAAAACGGCGTAAGTGTATTAAAAATTTGTGTTGCAGGGGATGCAAGTAGATGCGTACACTTGTCATGCTGGACATGCATCAGAGGTTCTTCTCGTAGTACTTAAGTGTTTTCACTGATACTAGCTACGCATGAGAGGTCTATTTCTCTGTCATACAGAGCAAATTTGTGATGCTGTTCCTCCAAGAAGGTTAGGGTTACACTTAGACTTACACACTTTTTTTCCCGGATAGTGGGGGTTGATCTTGTAGTTGCTCAGGACCTGGTGCTATCAAATGCAAAAATGTCTGGGTCTGGAAACTTGTAATGCTGCGCTGGGAATAGTGAATGCTCTGTAATGCACAGCCAAGCATGAGAAATATCTGCGCTTCTTTGTGTTGCGATTTTCGCATGACAAACTGCGTTTTTGCACGACAGGAAAAAGGGTCTCTTCTTGGACACGCATCACAAGCTTGATGGTCATGCCAGACAAGCATGACAAATCTTGCAATCTCCCAGACCCAGACATTTTTGCATTTCATAGGTACGATCGCTTCAGGGTGTGGCGGGCGGCGAACGCCGCCTCTTTCCTGCCCTGCGTATCCTGTGCAAAAGTATCGCACTCGTATTGCAATCATGCATTACAAATTTTTTTTTAAGGCTCGTCCGCATTACAAATTTCATTCCTCATGCTGAGGAAATTTGTAATGCATTTATACGAGTACGGTACTTTTGCAGTTCATACTGCGTAGCGGTGAGCCACTCGTGGCCCAGAAAGAGGCTGTAGTCCGTGCAGTGGTGCTGTTCGTCCTGTAGTCCCGTGTCGGAATGCACCAAAGCGGACAGTCATCCTATGCAAAAACGTCCCCACCCCAAAGTTGTCATGCAAATCTGCATGGGAAAAATCTTTCTCATGCGGAGCCCCATGAGACGCGTTTCATTCTTCGTCACGTTGTGGAATTTGTGACGCTCGAACTCGCATGATTATAGGCGAGATCTGTGATGCTGCTGGAGCTACTAGCTAAACAGAACTACACTACACCAAGGCCAAACCTTTCATGCGCAGCTGCAGCAAGCAAAGCTGGGTGATTTGTCTAGCAGATTTCACATCTTGACTATGGGGTCGTGGGCGCGTTTTTACAAAGGATAACAGTGCAGCTATCGTAAGGAAAAATCCCCCCTCCCCATAACAAAAAGGAAGCCACAGAAAATTTGCAATGCTGATTTGTGACCACAAGTCGGGTCTGTCTTGCCAGTAGGCAACTCCACAGGCTCCGCCGCATTATGCAGGCGATTTGTGATGCTGTTGGGCCTACGGCGTGGACACTTGTAATGCCAGGCGCCTATGTCAACACCTCGCTGCCCAGGGTTGGCACATGCCTGCACTCCTCTACTGCAAGACAAATCTGATTTGTGTACGCAAATCCAGCATCACAAATTTCCTTTTCGATATGGGGAGGGGGTATTTTTCCTTTTGATAGCAGCGTTGCTCGGGAGCTCGTTCAACGTGTCCGTTTTCTATTGTGAGGAAAAATTCCCCCGCCTCCCCATACTGAAAAGGTACGCTTCGAAAATAGATTTGCGATGCTGATTTGTGGCCACAAGTCCTGTCTCTCATGCAAGACGGCAAAGCCAAAGAATCCGCCGGATCTTGATGCAGGCGGTTTGTAATGCTGTTGCGGCTACATGGCAAGCCTCTGCAGTATGCGAAGCACCTACACCAAAACACTCCTACGCAGGCCTCGGCTCTGCCTGCAGTGCCTCACTGCAAGACAGAGCTGATTTGTGTACACAAATTCAGCAACAGAAATCCCCGCTTCAACATGGGGAGGAGGGGTTTTTCACTTTGATATTTTCGCGCTGGGGTTCACGCGCCGCTCGTAGTTTGGTTCCGCCCACAAGGAGTAAGAATAATCAGCAGATGGACCCGCAGCCCAGGCCGCGATCTCGTCGGGCCGCTTCTCGTCCTTTCCGAAGGGTAGTTGCAACTCGTCTTCCACCAGGGTTGTACCGGCGTCTGCCATCAGCGTCTCCTCCTCCGGTAACACCCGGTCCGGGAATTGCCTCTTCAGCGTAAACACTGTCTCGTCGTCCCCGCTGGGCCGCTTGGTTGCGGGCGTCCCAGACACCAGTTGCAAGCCCTTCACGAGACCGAAGCTGCTCCCGGCGCTGTGGAAGTGTCAGAATCGAAATCGACACAATCGAAAAACTTGTGATGCACAAAATCGATGCCAGTTGGAGCCTTAGTTTCCAAGTGGCGCATGACAAATTTCGGAACCACCAAAATCCAGTCTGTCATGCTGTTCGGGACCACCTGCTCCTGTCATGCTACTCTGGCAACACATTTCATACGACCACCCCTAAACAGGCTCACAATCGGTCTCATTTGCCTGCTCCCCAATACAGGCCTCGCGTGCCCCGCATTTTATGCATCACAAATTTTTCGATTTTGTCGATTTCGATCCTGACACCCCCATAGGCGCTCTTCGATGAGTAGCAGTCCTTCATGCGGTAGTGCACCGTAAACTGGCCGTATCAAAAGAAAAAAGCTCGTCACGATCACTCATGGGCATTTTTGCAATACAAAAAATGCCTGTCATGAGTAAAAACACACCACAGCTAAACTTCATACGTGATTTCCCTTCGTGTTTCTGCAACACAAGGAAAAGTTGTGATGCTACTTAAAAGACTTTGTAAATGCAAAGCCTCCACGTTAGCGACTGTGCACGCCGCAGTCCTGTTCGGCAAGAACTATATCGTACAGCTGCCATGGTGGAATTATACTCACTTGAGTACAACATATCCATACAAAACTTTTTCGCCTTCAGGGCGAAGCTGCTTCGTTCGTAATGGGTTGATGATAGCCGCTTTTAAAACTGGGGGACAATGAATGGTGGAGAATTTTTCTCCTTTACTCGTGTAAATTATGTGTCGGCCAAACGTCAAAAAATTTACGAATGTCTAACTATATGAAGATGTGCACAAACCTACTGACTTACATCACGACAGGGCTCGAAAAGATGCTGACCGCATCTTCAAGTTCGTGGCCTGGTACACCAGACAACCATATCATGTAGTTAAATTTTACAAGTAGGCCACTGAATACTCCTAAGCTCATTCCACTACTCAATTTTACACACTGCGCCAAGGAAGGCTTCTGAAGGTGGTGCCGTTTTACAGCAAATTGGGAGAAGTTGTCAGGGCAAGCCTCCTGAGCTCCAAGAGGGGAAACGACCATCGATTTCTCCACCTTCTCTACTTGTTGCAGTTCCTCATCTGCAGATACTAGCCATTATAAGATAATACATGAAATCATAAAACATACCTACTTATAGTACTCGGACGATTCTTCATCTTCATCTTCGGTTATTACAACACTTTATCTCATTGTACTAACTCGACTTCCAGCACCAGCCGTGCTTTCCCATTATCCTCCTGCGTACGGTTATCCAGGAAAAAAGCTGTGTAAGTGTAACTTTGTAGGAAGAGCAGCATCACAAATTCGTTTTGCATATACAGGGGAAACCTGTCACGCGCAATTAGTATGTGAAAGCACGTATGGAAGTAGCCTATGAGGCACATCCAGCATCACAAGTGTGACAGTTTTGCATTTTTTGCATCACGGACTTACACTCACATAGTTTTTTTCTTGCATAACGGTGCCAGGCGCCGTGCTTCTCCCCGCTGCGGTAGATCACCGCCTCCGTGGCATCGAACGCCTTGATGACCGTCTCCACCTGGGGATAAGTTTGTGTTGCCAACTGTTGCAGGAAGTGCTGGACAACTTTGTTGCGCTCCTTCTGCCGGATCGTGTATTTCGGCCGGTCCTGCAATGCTGGTCGACCACCGCCCTGCAATGCTGGTACGACTGCTTTTGCTGCCCGTGGTCGTGCCGCGGCACCGAAGCCCTTTTCCTCTATCAAATGTAAAAATGTCTGGGTCTGGAAGGTTAGAACTTGTCATGCTAAATCTGAAGGATGCAAAAATCTGTGTTGCGTGAGTACGAAAAGCTGTCCGCTTTTGACCAAGTTGAGAGGGAGTTTCTCATGCAGGAAAGGGATGATAGAGACCTCAAAAAATCTGTCATGCTAGGTCCTGCATTCCAGACCTCATGGGTCCTGGAAAAGCTGCATGACAAATCGCTCATTCTTCCAGACCCAGACATTTTTACATTTGATATCCTCGTTGTACCTGCTATTCTCCCCCACAATCCGGGGGGCGAAGAGCTCGCCCAAGCCGAACAGCGCCACCGTGGCGCGGCTCGGGGACGGAGGAGCCTCTCTCACTCGGGCGCGGGTCGTGGGCAGCTCTCTCACCGGGCAGCTATCCACATGCCAATAGGCCCGGTCGTACACGCGGCGCGAAACCAAGACAGCGTCCATATCCCTCGGGGAGTAGTTTCGTACGGGACCAAGCGCCGTGGCCATTCTGTTGTCTCTTGCCAACAACATTGCGACTCCCTGCACTCCTACATCTTCGTTCTGAACGTTGTTTCGGTCGTATTGTTCTTGGGCGTCCGGCGGGCTGTTCCCGGCGTTATTCAATACCGGTCTGACGCCCCTTTGTTCAAGCGCTTCAGCCTTTGCAATGAGATTTTCCGCATACTTTGGAGGTTCGAGCCTGAGCACCGCGTTGATTTGTACCCGGGACCGCAGCTGTTGGGCGTTTGTCATTTCCACTCCTGCGAAGGCCTTCCTTACGAGCTTGTTCGCCAGTCCCGTATCAAATGCAAATATGCCTGGGCTTGGATGCTGGTTGGCGAATCATGAGGTGCCGCAATTGACGGCCTAGGATGGCAAGTTTCTGAATTGAAAGTTGTAGTCTATTTTATATGAGAAACTGCGTTTCCGCATGACAGAAAAGCCGCGAGACTCTTGGGTAAAGTACATGGCAGCCTTGGGAGTTGTCATGCTAGCCAAGCATGACAATCCTTGCATTCACTTCCAGACCCAGACATATTTACCTTTGATATCCCGTGATCGCCGACCAAACCAGCGGCCACAGGGTGTTCCCGACAGTGCGAGCTTTGTACAAGATACGCGAAAGCAGCCCGCTGATGCACCGGGTGCCAGAACAAGCCTCCGCGTCGGTAGATGAGCCTTCTACCGGATCGAGGCCCAATGCTGCAGCCAGGTAAATCAGCTGATCCACGACGTAATCGGGAAGTGCTGGTCGAGCCTCATCTCGTCGCTCAGCTCCCGCTGCCTCCTCACGAAGCGGTTGCATCACGATATCAGACTGCTCCTTTCGCACCTTCCGGAACGCTTTTTTCATGGATCTCTCCTTCCGGTCTCGCTCCTCTCGCGCGCTCCTCGTCCAGACTGCAGTAGTGGTACTTGTTCTCTGAGCTCTTCTACTGCCGTCTTCCAAATCAAGGTCCAGTTCATCCCCGCGAAAGTTCATGCTCAACACCATCGCGCCACCCCAATCCTTCTCGGCTTTATCCCATGCAATTTTTGCCAGGTTTGTCGTGGAGGCAAGGTCTACGTTGGTGTTTCGTCGCCACCATAACTTCGTTGCGTCTTCCTGCAGGGAGGTGAGGGTGTTGAGGTTGCGAGGGGTGCGCTCGATTCCGGAACGGACGACTTCGAAGGGCTCGCGGTGCGCACGACGGACCTGTTCTACTCGCCACGGAATTGTGCTAGTATAGAGGCCCCGAGAGGGAGGCGCAATAACGGGTGTTTGTATTCCAGTTCGAGTTCCCTCGACACCGAGTTTGGCGTAATAAGCTGATCTTTTGTCCGTCATCGCTCTAGTATCCTTCATCCTCGATACCATCGCGCCACCCCAATCCCGTTCGGCTTTCTTCCGTGCTGCAGCAATCATCTGTCGTGCCTGTCTGGTCTCCGGCGTGGTCGTGGTGCCAGACAGCACCCCCTGCTGTTTTCCTCCTGCATCCCGAGGAGCGGGTGCGGTAGAGCTAGTGCTGCGTCCTTCCGGAAGATGAGCCGGTTCAATAGTCGCCCTCGTCTCCGCAAGGGGCTCTAAAAAATCGCCGTCGCGGCTCATTTGCCCGACACCGGGCACACCATCCGGTTGGCCTGGCAGAGGTTGTTGCGAGGGAGCCGATCCCGATGCGCGGCCGTTGCCGCCGGTGGCTAGAAATAAGGTACAGGTGAGGTGTACTACGCGCAGAAATGATAATCCGGCAACGGTCATCTTAGGCAAGGCCAAGGTTGTGAATTTGATAATATGACCGTGAAAATCTTCCCAGGCGGAAATTTGTATTTTTGCACAGTAGCAATATACTTGTCAATGGTCTGAATTTTTGAAGTGTGAAATTTTTGAAGATCCTCTCAACAATATACAGAATAAAATGAAAATGATAGTACATAGTATACTTTTACTCAAAGAGAGGGCTCGTCATGGCTTGAAAATTACGTAGAAATGAAGAGGATAATCATAATCCAATGTCGATTTAGGGGTCGTGGAGATGATAAATAAAGATAAGCAGCAACAAGATGCAACTTGTCACGGAAGCAAACACTCCCAGACGATTCTAGCTCCTGTAGCTTGAAGAGGTGGATGAGGATACTTTGATTCAATACCAGTAAGATTTCGGCACTTGTTGCTGTCTTCCGTCCCGCTAGCCTCGTCGAACTGGAACTGCATTTCGAACAGAATGACACGATCAAGCAATTTCTTTCAGGTTGTCAGCAAGGAAGATGCGAGGAGTATTTTCACAAATGACCGAGGGTTGTAATTGTCTAGGAGAGAAACTACCGATGCGCGATCTTCAAGGTAATTTCAGACATTTCCGATCCGGATCGTTTCGACAAAGAAGCTTAGGACCGAGGGCAGAATTTTTTTCTGCGAACTCAGATTTTCATTTTCCTTGCTTTCATGATTTTCAAAGATCTGCTTCTCATGGTCTTGCCTTGATTTCCAAAAAGAGCGGTTCTCCACCAGGTCCGGAGAACTAAGTACGTGCTGTTGTTCACAAAATTCAGATTCTCAGCCGCGACCGAGACCATGCACATGAGTGAACAGATTCTGCAACGACCAAAAGTTACGAACGGGGCTAGAGTTGTTGTTGTGTCTTGCCTGCAGTCAACAAGACAAGCCATTTAGAGGTGGGGAAGCTCCAGTTGAGCCGGGCCCTTCTGAAATTTCTTTTGTCGCTTGTGAAAATGTCGGACATCGCAGTGCGCTGCAAGCGCTCACTACACTCACCGAATTCCTTGTACCACCAGAACGAGTCCTATGCTTGTCGATTTCGAAATGTTCTGTCTTGCGATCCAGAATGTTTTCAGCATGCTCGTGCCTACCGCTCCTGGCTTCTTGAGCAGCTCTTCTACTTCTACCGCAGATGATCTTGAATACTACTAAAAAAACTGTCTCAGAAATTCAAACTTCCTGTCGTGTGTGTACTAGTGCAACTTGCTTTGAAACTCATCATTTCACAGCTGCCCCGCTACAACAGAGGAACTGCAGCAGCTCATCCCTCCGCGTAATTGTAGTACGCGACGAAGTGCTGTATTGGTAGCGTGACGTACCTCTTTCCTAACAACTCCACGATCCCCACCGTTGTCGCGTTCTGCTGCGTTCCCCTCTCTAAGGAGATCAAATGCAAAAGTGTCTGGGTCTGGAAACTTGTGATGCAGGAAAGGGAGTAGTGAACTCACTATAATGCGCTGCCAAGCATGACAAGTTTTTTCCATGAGTCTGAGTTGCGTACTCCGCATGAGAAACTGCGTTTTTGCATGACACGGAGGAGGAGCTCTTCGCGGCCATGCAACACAGAGTTCAGAGTCATGCCAGACAAGCATGACAAATCTCGCAATCTCCCAGACCCAGACATATTTGCAATGCATAAAGGAGATCAACGTGCCAATCTGGTGCCGGTTCTGGCCCGAAACGATCAAAACTTTGTCGTTTTTCTGGGGGATTTGGGGAAGGAGCTCGGAAACCGCACAGGTCTTTTCTGATGTCAGGGGACTATTGTTATTGTCCTGGTCATGTTGCAGCAAGCGTATTCTGACACGGAACGACGCATCAGACGAGGTCAACAAAGCGGTTTGTTGTACTGCTGACACTCCGTTATTTTCATCAGCATTGTCGGCTGCAACTTGTGTGTCTATTATCACTGCGGGGAACCGCTGTTTGTTAGCCGAAGATTGATGCTGATCCCCAACCTCGTCGTGTTCTCTTTCTTGGTAGGTCACTAAAGACCCCTCCCGCACCCACTCGGGCAACCCGGCGGGGAGGTTTTTTCTCGAGGAGGACGATGGTGGTGCGACCGCTGATGTTGATAATCTTTGTTGCTGCATTTGTGGCTTCCGCACGACACTCCCCGGCATCGTCGCAGTTGTCGTCCCAACAATGCGGATTTGGATCCCCAGGCCAAGATCCTCTGAATTTTCCTTCTCTCCTTCGGTAGTAGTTTTCTTCGCTTGCTTAGCTGCGCCTGCATGGGTTTCTTCGTTCTCTTCACCCGACCGGCGTTTCAAGGACGCATTCTGCTGCTGCTGCTGTCCGGCAGTTGTAGTTGCACCAGAAGAAGGCTCTGGTGCTCCTGAAGCCACGACTTTATTTGCAGTGCCTGCCGTTCCTGCTTCAGCAGACGAACTTACAACCGCCGGCGACCCCCAATGGAGGTGTTTGCAGGTAAACCCCGGGTAGTCTTCGACCACTGAGTCGAGTGCCGCCTGTAAATACACGATTCCGGGTTTGTACAGCACTTCCTCCATCCGCTCTAGAGTGAACGCGATCATTTCGGTGGTTAATTGTTTTTCTAAAATGTTTTTCTCCACCGTTTTCTCCAACAACTCCTCTATCGTCAACGTCCCCCCGTTTTCCTGCAAGATCTCCAAAATACCAACTTTCACCTCCTTCGAAATTTTCCCCGCCGTGATCGCCTTTTGCTGCTCGTTGTCGCTGTTGCTGTCGGAAGACAATAAATTTTGCACCTCTTGGTCCGTTTTCACCAGATTTTGGAACTTCGTGTTATCCACGAAAACTTTCGTTTCTTTCCTTCGCAAAAAACACCGGCTTTCCATGTTGATCAGTAGCTTCTGCAGGTCGTACGGGGGGGAAAACGCGGTTTGCAAATCCGGGACGTTTATTCTCTGTAAGAACTCCTCCAACTCCTGTTTGAAAACTTTCCCACCCCGCGCCATAACCCACCCGATGATCTGCCGCTTCAAAACGATCTCACTTGACATGTCGCCAGAATGTTCCGCTCGTTTGCTGTATTCCAATATGGCGCTCTCAAGTGTTACACTCTCAACTGTTACATGATTTGTCATGCAAAATGAACATCAGCGTCCCCATGGTGAAGCTACTGCGCATGACGAATTTTGGAAGGGCTAAACAACATGGGAATCTGTGCCGAATTTGTAATGCAAGGGTTGCAAGATCCGGCCTTTCCCTGTTGCCATTCTTGCATCACAAAATCAAGTAACAGCTGAGAGTGTAACAATTGAGAATCCCATATCCAAAATCTGTTCCTTGCACCCGTTTTCCCGTTCGTTAACGGTCGAGTTGGGCACGAAGAGTCTCCCCGCGCGGGAAGAGGGCCACTCCACGAGGGGGTCTATCGTCGATTTGAGGTATAATCTATACGGGTCGTAGAAGACCGGCTGCATTTTCTGCAAGACGTTCTTGAACATGCCGTGGGCCTTGTTCAATTCCGATTTCCGGTTCCAATTTAACTTCTGGGTGATCATGGACACCTTGATACTGGCCCCGGATTGTTTGATTTCCCGGAGGATCTGCTGACTCAGATACGCCGGTAAAGCGGACTCCGGCATGGGATCCGGGTGCTGCTGCTGGCCCTCAAAGGTTCTGAACAATATCTCGCAGGGGCCGTCGTAAGACCAGAAGATCTCTTTCTGCAACGCGTAATTGACGTCGGACACCCGGTACTTGCATTGGAGAATCAAAGGCAACACCAGTCTGTCGAACAGCTTCCCCTTGTTGAACGGCTCCTTGATCTTCCGTAAGATCAGCAAACACAGCTCCTCGAAGCAGGGCACGAAGAATAACGGCTGTAAGTGTGCGTTCTTGCTCGCTTCCGAATAGAGATTCAACGAGAGCTGCTGGACCTGCAATTTCCCGTCCAAATTTTTCCCGGCGACGAAGTCGAAGTGCGCAGCGGGGTCGATTTCCGCGGTAATCGCATTTCTCGTCCCTTCTTGCGCGGCTTTCTTGTCGTCGTCCGCGGTGGATAATCTTTTCGTCGTGCCATTTCTTATCGGTCCGGACTGGCCCTCCGCCCTGTCTGGGACGTCGTTGTAGCCGGTTCCTTTCTTCACGATATTTGATGTTCCTGATTTAATATTCGCATTGTCGCTAGAAGTATTGTTTCTCGGCGCAGTGGAACTACTCGAACCGCCGCGCTGCTCGTTCAAGAAAACCGCGACGGGTTTTTGCGAATCCGCAAACGAGTGGCAAATCATGGGCCTGAGCGTGTCCTTGAGAAACACCGTGTTGGGCTGGTAGAAAATTTGTATCAAATGTAAAAATGTCTGGGTCTGGAAGGGTTGGAACTTGTGATGCAAACTCTGGAACACACAAAAATTTGTGATGCATGAGCGCCAAAAGCTGTCCATTTCTTGGCACGCAAGAAGGAAGTTTCTCATGCAGGAGAGGCATCATGAGGCGTGCTCAAAACCTGTGATGCTTTTGCCTGCATCAGACGCCATTTGCGTGATCCGAAATATGCATGACAAATCTCGCAATCTTCCAGACCCAGACATTTTTACCGTTGATAATTTGCGGTATTCGGTTATTCGACAGCGCTTCTTCTAGTTTCCCGAACATCTTGGTCCGCATGCTGTCGTTATCCCACAGAAAAAAGCTGGCAGGGCGTATTTGTAATGCAAAAACAAATACACAGAAAAATCTGTCATGGGCGGCCTCCTAGCATGCTGTTTGGGATACGCAATACAGATTTTCTTGTGTGTTTATTTTTGCATTACAAATGTGACCTGCCATCTTGTTTCTGTGGGATAGTCGTCGCGCCAGTCAAGTTTCTCCTTCAGGATCGAAATTTCTATGCCCGGGAAGGAAAATGGTTGAGTCGAGTTGTCATGCTGAGCCTGATGCCCGTTTTGATGTTCCATGTCAGCTTTATCGTCTTCCTCCTTCTGCTTCAAAAAAGTTCTCAACGCCTCCTCAATTTCGCGGATGACATCAACCGGAACTTTCCGGATCGCGGCTTGTTGTGAGGAGCGGAGATGCCTGATAGATTTTATTTTTGGGATAGATTTTTCATGCTACGAAAAATTCGAGTGCGTTGTTCCTGCACATAAGTAGTTACTTACAAATTTGTTCCGTCAAGCACCCTTAATAAAAATACGCATGACAAACAAAACTTCCAAATACGGCAGGTATTCCGGGGCGGAGAGAAACACGGTCGTGGGTGCGTACATCACCAAGTTCGGGTCCAGCACCGGTATTATCGTTTTGCAGTCCGTGTTCACCGTCCCGATGTTCAGCGCTTTCGTCCGGAATAACTCCGACAGCTCTTCCGCCTTCGTCATGCCCTGATTCTCCTCCAGCTTTGCGTGTAAAATTTTCTTACACTTCACCAAATCATTCTTCTGCACTTTCGACGCGTCTAGCGTGATTGCTTTCATGGCCCCGTTGTTTTTCAGCTTCCTCAGTTGGACCTTCGCGGTTGCGTTCTTCGTTATTCCCGGGATGGTGATCGTCGGTCGTGTATGAAATGCAAATATGTCTGGGTCTGGAAAGTTGGAACTTGTAATGCTAGCTTTACATTCCTGGGAAATCTGTATTGCATAACCGACAAACGCGACAGCCATTTTTGTCATGCAAAGACGCAGTTTCTCATGCGGGCTGCCCATGAGAAAGTGCTCCGGAAAGTTGTCATGCTGGTCTGCATTCGGAAGCGTTTCCATCATGCACATTTTAGCATCACAAGTTTCCAGACCCAGACACTTTTGCAGTTGATATCGTGGCGCGGTAGTTTTCCCCTCTTCCTTCTCCTTCTGCTCCTGTTCTTCCGCTTTTTGGTAGGAAATCACCTGCGCGCCCCAAAGATTTTGCTGCAGCGCGGACTGCTGCTTCTTGATTTTTTGCAGAAATTGGTCGTCGCCGGACTTTATCACTTGGCCGCCGTCTCGTCTGAGTTGAAGGAGGTTTTGCCTTGCGATTTCTTCCGCGGAAAGGGGCTTGTCGGGTTCCCGTGGGGACCCTCTAGGCTGCTGGTTGCTTTGTGCTGCGCCGTTCTGCATGTTGAACCCTTGTTGCTGACTTCCGAAGCCTTGCTGACCTGGATTCAGAGGTCCTGGTGGCTGCCCGGGGACAGGTATTGCTTGGGGATGGGAGCCTGTGATTTGCATTTGTTTATCTTTATCTTTAGGATCTCCTCATGATGGATAAACCACAATAACAATACTAACCACGAACGCATCGTGCATAACACGCATAATGCTGCATAACTACGCGCACCAAAGATCACACGTACTTCATGCTAAAAGTAAAAACTCTACTTCAAGTGCCAATAAACTTAAACATGAATCGGTAAAAATAAACAGTTGATACCTCCGCCCTTCCCTGTCACTATCCCTGCGGCATTCGGGAGCTGCGCACCGGCGGATTTCATACCCTTAGGATCCCCTACCGCACCTTTCTTCCCAGGTATCATTCCTCCCTTCGCGCCTTTCGCATTTGACGCAGCAGTAGACCCGTTTTTCATACCAGAGGCAACTACACTCTGGTCGTTTCTGTCCTCGTTGTCCCGGGGGCCCTCGCTGTCTTCCTGCTCGTCGTCATCGTCCAGCTTTGTGGACGAGCCCGCGAAGGTATGGATGATGCCTGATTTTTTTTTCATTTTTCACTGGTAGCACACAAGGGGTCTCGTAGTAGAGAAGAATGAACGTGAAGAGCACGAGGACTATGTCTTTTGTTAGTATCTATTGGTGCTGCAAACGAGTTGTACAACTTTCGACAAGTAGAAAGTAAATGGTCTATAATACCTGCCACCCCAGTGGGAAATTTATCCGCGTGTGCCTCCAGTGCTTTTATCACCTGCTGTACCTGCTCGCGATTCATGTTGTCCTTCACATTTTCGTTTGACAACACGTTCGCTAGAACTTTCACGCCGGACTGCAAGCCCCCGTCATCCAAACCGTCTTCTATCCACGCTTCGATGATCTCCGCGCGCATCTCCCCCGACTGCTCTTGCAGGTTTTGTAGGGTCTCGCCCGTGAAGAATTTGACCTGATGTAGTAAATGTGGTGTTTGTATTGCTGGAAGTGCATCATAGAGTTGTGTTGTGATGCTTATAGAACATCAAACTTATGTAAGTACGCAAATGCAGGACGAGAGAACTACTTGCAGTGCATCAATCACATAACTAGCGAGGAGCGACCACCAAGCTCTATTTTTTTACTTACCTGCAGATTCTCCAGCACGTTGTCCTTCACGTGCTGCAACTTCCGGTAGCTTTCCGCATCCTTCGCGTGGGTTTTCAACGCGTTTGCGAAGAATTTGTCCAAATCCTCCCAGAAAGTCACCGCGGAGTCGTACTTTGGATTTTTATTCAACACTTCTTTCAAAATCGTGTCCCGCAACAGATGCTTCAACGTTTGGTCGAGGTTTTTGTCCTTCAGCAGCTTGTCGATCGCCCTCTGGAACCGGTCGGTGAAACGACCGGAGACGGACTCCATGTTGGGCGGCGGGGGAGAAGAAGTTGTCTTGTTGCTACAAACAAGGAACGCAACTAGTTCTCTCGTAGTACTTCGTTGCTTGGCCCACAAAAGTTGTAGACGCTCCGCGGGTCTGCCGTCGTCGTTCGGTCAGGGCTGGGCTCGATTATTGCTACGATCAAATGGTGATCGTGGGTGGAATCGATCGGAGTAGAGCAGGGAGCTGTGACTCTCGCTGGGGGCGGTCGTGGTGCGGGACAGGTGCATTTTCTTTATATGAGTCGCATTTTTCCCTTGAGTGAACTTTCGCTGCGCGCTGTGCATTTGAAGATATTCAAAAGAGAAACAGGAACATAAGTAAGTAGAGCGTGTGGAATTCTGAGTACTGTTGCGTTACTACTTGGGGTGAAACTTCTAAACTACTGTACTTCTACACACGGCTGTGAAATGTCAACTACTAAGCCCGTCGCCATTCTGTCGCTGTGAATAAAGAGGGTGAAGAATAGTTCGAATTTCATTCGCAAAAAAAAAAATAGTTGAGAAACGCTAGGTATCAATAGTGAGATTGCGGTTTGAACGTTTGCCAAAATTGAAAACTCAGATCGTCCAGTTGCATACGCGGCGTGATCTTCGTTCAGGCTTGATTGTGGAAGCGAAGTGGTCTTGGCTTAGCTCTTGAAGATAGGATTGGGCAGAATTGCGACATCGGGATCCTCGTAAATCTATGAGATAACAAACAAGTATTTCAAAAAATTGTTTTATCTTTATGCACGCTTTATTGCGGCCGCATTTGCTCATGAACATCGTTATCGCTCGGCCACTGTCTAAAAACTTTGCATGGAGCGCGTCGCAATTGTCGTCTTTGATCCCTATGCAGCTACTTTCGGTGACCACCTTCATACTGTATCAAAAGGCGCCTAGAAGAATGAAAAGCGATAGTGAAAAGAAAATCTCTACTACCAGCACGAACTTCATTCAAATGAAATACGGCACCAAGTTTCGGGGCGGTGTTGCTTTTGCGCTTTGCTCGACCTCGAGAAAGATTTCAAACCTCCTTTCCCTCTTTTCGTTTATCATCAGAATCGACGCAACATTGCCGCACCTGTAACAGTATCAAATGCAAAAGTGTCTGGGTCTGGAATGGTCATGCTGTTTTTGCATGACACAGAAGGTCTGGCATGGAAGCTCTAGCATCACAGGTTTCGAAAAGCGTTCGCAATGCCGAATCCGCATGACAAATCCCCCACTTTGGTGACAGAAAGTGGGCAGCTTGTGCAGCCTACGCATGAGAGATTTTTCTGTGTTCTGAAATGCGCATCACAAGTTTGTGTTCTTCCAGACCCAGACATTTTTGCACTTGATAAACAGTAATTCGGCGCGGACCAAACCGTTACCAAGTCGTAATCCTTGGTCACATATGCATTGCAAATATCGCTCTAGGTCTGGAAGAGTGCAAGTTTGTCATGCGTGGTGTCTCACATGCCCCTTAAATCTGTATTGCAGGATCAGGAAAGAAGCCTCTTGCCTGTCATGCAAAAATGCAGATTGCCATGCAGAAAGCGAAACAAATCTTAGGAGCTCAAAAACTTGTCATGCGCAGCTGCGTATCGCACTGTGCCCCTCATGATTCACCAACTAGCATCACAAGTTTCCCGACCCAGACGAGCTATTGGCATTTGATATCACATCGAAGTTTTGATGATGCGACGAGTTTATCTGGTGGTTCTTTCTTTTCCCGGGTCGTCGGGGGGAGCTGCTATTTTCCGAAGTTATGCCGAACCTATTTGATGGATCACGCGAGCCACCACTTCCAAAGCCTGTCTGCAACAGAAACGGATCGCTGTCCTCGAAATTTGCTGATTTCCGGCCAGTTCCGAATTGATTTACGTCGTTGTCAAAGGAGAATGGGTCGTCGCTATGCGTGGACGATCCTCCCGTTGTGGAAAACAAAGACCCGCCAGATGACGCAGCTGCCCCGTCTTCGACGTGTTCATTGTAGAGGTAGCGTCGCTGGGGACTAGTACTTGCACTATTGCCAAACCCGAAATCATTGTCTGCTTCACCCTGTAGTTGTTCCTCAGACGAATGCATGTTATGGTACTCTACCACTGCTGTTTCGTCCATACCGAAAGTGAACATCGAAGAAGCAGCGCCGCTGCTACTCTGCTGATGCCGGCTGTCTGCGATAAACCCAAAATTATCCGGGAAGTGGTCTCGTCCAGGTTGATGCGCGATAGTAGTTCCGCCATTTGAAGATGAAAAAACATTCCGTTCGAACATGTAACGGAAGCCCTCCTGAACCAACTGGTGTGCCCGCGCGATGATATCCACACCGTTCAAGTGGTATCAAATGTAAAAATGTCTGGGTCTGGAAGAATGCAACTTGTGATGCTGCGTTTCGATGTCTACAAAATTTGTGTTGCATGAGCAGCAAACAGAGTGTAATTTTTGCTGTGCGGAGAGGGCATTTGTCATGCGGAATGGGCATCAAGAATCCCTCAAAAAACCTGTGATGCCAGGGCATGCATTACAGGCATCATGGGTCATGAGAAATATGCATGGCAAGTCTTGCATTCTTCCAGACCCAGACATTTTTGCATTTAATAAGTGGTTCCAATCTCGGGCGGGCTCCGCGCCGAAGACCCAGCCGGCGCCCCGAGTATGCATTGCAAATATGTCTGGGTCTGGAAAGATTGAACCTGTACTGCGTGTTTCGCACTCCAAAAGAAAACTGCATTGCATAAGCAGCAAAAGAAGCGCCACACTGTCGTCATGCAAAAACGCAGTTTGTACTGCGTCCTGCGCATGACAGACCGTTTGAAAAGTTTGTCATGCTGTGCTGCACTTAAAGGCATAGTCAATCATTATACATTCAGCATTACATACAAGTTTCCAGACCCAGACATATTTGCAATCCATACCGAGGGTTGCGCTGCCATCCAGTCACACCAGCGTCGGGGTCAGACCTTTTATTTTTGCATAATGAAGTTTGTAATGCGACAGCAGCTATGCGAAGCTCATACTCTTCTCATGGTCAGCACGACACAACGATGAGCTACTTAGTTATCCATGAAACCTTCATCGATCTTTCTATGTCAAAACTTTATACCACACTAAATCCCCAAATGCGCCCTCGTGCGGGATTTCGCACACCCTTTGTATCGTCCGGATTTGGTCAATCAACTTCAAGTCCGGCGCTAACCCCCCGTGGACGCAGAAAATTTTATCCTCAACGGTCGCCGCGATACAGAGATAGTCGAAGAGTTCCACGCAGTAGCGCCAGACGTTCGCTATCAAAATGAATAATCCCCCCTCCCTATATTGACGAGGTGCGTTTTCGAAAATTTGTGTTGCTGATTTGTGACTTCAAATCGCGTCTGTGTTGCAAGAAGGCAACTCCACAGGCTCCGCCGCATTATGCAGGCAGTTTGTCATGCTGTTGGGCCTACAGTGCGGACGTTTTTCATGCTAAGCGCCTAGGCAAAAACCTCTCTCCCCAGGCTCGATAAGGGCCTGCAGTCGTCTCCAGCAACACAAATCTGATTTGTGTACGTAAATCCAGCATCAGAAACTTCGTTTTGATACGGGGAGGGGGGATTTTTCCTTTTGATATTCGCGTTTCCATATTTCCGCACACATTCGTCGAAAAAGCCGTAGACTTGCGTGATCTGCCTGGACTCGTATGGGGGTCTCAGGATCGAAATCGACAAAGTTGAAATAGTTTGCCATGCAGAAAATGCAGCCCACAAAGTGCCTGTCTTGCGGAGTAGGCAAGTGAGGCAGATTGTAAGCCTGTTAGGGGCAGACACTGACCTGCTAAAGTAGCATGACAAAAGGCGTCTTCCTTACCCAAACAGCATGACAAACTGGATTTCGGCTCTACCCAAATTTGTCATGCGCCACTTGGCAACTGGGTTACAACTTTCATCCATTTTATGCATTACAAGTTATTTCAACTTTGTCGATTTCAATCCTGACACATCCATAACTCGTGGTTCCCACGAAGTAAAGTGATTTGACTCCGGTACTTCAACTTCAAAAGGATCAATAATTGGAAGGTCTCGACGCTGTTGTACCCTCTATCCACGTAGTCACCCAGGAAAACATACTGGTTGTTCAAATTCTTGTGTATGTTGTCGATGTCTTCGCCCGCACGTTTGAACAGCTCTAAGAGGTCGTAAAACTGCTATCAAAAGGAAAAACGCCCCCTCCCCATATCGAAAGCGAAATTTGTGATGCTGTATTTGAGTACACAAATCGGCTTGTATTGCTAGAAGGCAAGGGACGCAGGCATGGCCTGAATTGCAGGCAATTTGTCATGCTGTTTCCCACTTCCAGTTGCCACCTATCATGCTGAATATGCAAGGCTTTCCCACGCCGGCCAGCACACAGTCAGCATCTTTTGCCTTCTGACATGACAGAGCTGATTTCTGGCCACAAATCTGCGTCACAGATTTCCGTTTTGATATGGGGAGGGGGTATTTTTTCTTGAAGATAACTGCCCGTGGATGTCGCCGGCGATCACCACGTGGGCCTTGTGGCACTGTTTTATTGCGATTTTTTTTTTCGTGAATAGTCATGGTTTCTCATGCTGACCACCAGGTCGAGAGAAAAATTTGTCATGCGATAATTGCAGCGAACAGAAGCAATTCAAATTCTATACCCAAACGGGTACCACCGTGTTCTCCTCGAGGAGAGAAACTTTGACTTGGCGGCATATTTATCCCACGAAAAAAGTGTTACAGTTACACATTTGTAGTGAATTCAGCAACACAAATTTCCCTGCAGGAGAGAGAAAACTTGTAATGCAGAAATCCTACGGGAAAACACCTATCAAACGAGGCTCCTATGCATATCCGGCATGGCAGAGCGTGTCTGTCTTGCTTGGCCTGCAACAGAATGTGTAACTGTAGCACATTTTTCTTGCGATAATATTTGCTTCAGCGTCAGTTCCGGGATGAATTCTTGCTTGGTTACCAAACCATGGATCAAGCGGCTGGGATCCATACCAAGTTCGGTTGTATATCCTGTGCAAAAGTATCGCATTCGTAAAAATGCAACTCTTGCATTACAAATATTTTTCTCAAGGCAAATCAGCATGACAAATTTTATTTCTCATGCTGAGAAAATTTGTAATGCATTTATACGAGTACGATACTTTTGCAGTTCATATTGTACGCGGCACGACAATTCAGTCGCTGGCGTTGTGATGTGCGGTAGTTGTTATGCCCACGTCAGGACTCTGCCGAGCAATCGACGATCCACCTTGAAAGAAGAACCCGATAGTACAACAAGCGACATAAATCCTGTCAGTGCGCTGCACAGAGTGGTAGCTATAATGCTCCAGCATCTCTAAGAGAAAAAGGACGAGGAAAACGGAACCTGAGCCATCTTGTCACTGTTGATCTTATTGCTGGAGTTACAGCGGAATTATGGTCGCTAAGGTGGAATGAAAAATGAGAACGGAAGGCAAGAACAAAACGTCTTTACAATCTCTAGTATACTGCTAGCGGCTACTTGGGCAACCATAACTACAGAACGAAAAGAAACTAGCTGCAAAAAAAATCTCCAGCCGCGTGTCGTGCTCGTGCAGTACGTAAGTACAGTGTACTCAAGTGAAGGTGCAGCCAAGCCGTCGTAGTGGTAGTTCTTGCAGGGATCATACTTCGACTACCGGAATTTAAGCACGGGGTCACAATTGTCTTCTTTTTGGGCTTGGTGCGCCTAGCCCGCATCACTTGCGTTTGTGCCTGTTTTTGCACCTTTTTGCGTGCCTGATTTTCCGCCTGTTTCTGTAGCTGTTTCTGGGCCTGTTTTTGCGGCTGCGCCTGTTTTAGTGCCCCCCGAGCCGCCACATTCATAGAAGAGGGCGCTTTAAGTGCCAAAGTGCCTTCTTCTACGATAGTGTCTAGTAGGCACATGCATAACACAACGCCGGGCAGTCTACAAAGCACGCTCACGCACGCAGCGCCTGCCTGCCTCAAAAAAAATGGCGCGCGGAAGGGCATCGAAAAAGATATTCCGGGCGCGCTGAATGAATCAATCTGAAAGAGAATAGGTGCCCGGCAATCCACCTCTTCGGGCATGCCTCTACTCATCCGCCACAGGGCCTCCCAGCGCTGCAGAGCCCGCGGCGCCTTGAAGTGCCGGGGTCGACTGCTGGCTCTGGGTCAGCTTCTGCAACAGCTGCCCTGTCCTTTTGTTTGCACTACTCCATTGCGAGCGAAGGGCAACACTCGACCAACCGACCACCCAACCAGCCACCTCTCTCTCTTTGTTGCTAGAAGTCCTGCTGGGCCCACATCTTAATACCAAAAGCAAAGAGAAAGATACCTGCTAAGAGACGACCACTCCGTGGCGAATAAAGTTCTACAAAAATATTTGCACTTCAGAAGCATGGTCGTTCCCGATCATATCCGCCGGGGCTGGCATCCCGGCTGCTGACTTCAGCAGGCTGCTTACTTTCTGCTTCCTTTGACATGGACGAACAAGGGTGGGTTACATCTGCTTTTTTTCAAAAAGGTCTAACCCCCGCTAGTGGGTGGGCACTAGCGGGGGTTAGCTTCGGACGAATGTAACCCACCCTTGTTCATTTGTTCTAGGATGAACAAAGGTGGGTTACATTCGTCTGACCCTAACCCCCGCTAGTGCCCACCCACTAGCGGGGGTTAGAACTTTTTGGAAAACAGACAACCTAACCCACCCTTGTTCGTCGGATCCAAATCATGGCGCTTCACATCGCCGGGTGGGCTCCGGCGATCAGGGTCGGCGAGCCTCCAAAGACATCAACTACAGAACAGATCTGCAGCGTACCACCCAGAATAAAATATGCCACCATGGTATGGGGCGCGGATTAATATCGCGCAGCAGGCCTTGCTGCAGAGCCCTACTCCCGACGGAAAACTAAAGGGCTACAATGCGAATTTCGCACCCGCCATGCCGCGCGAAGGGTGAAATGGGACTGGGCATAACAAGTCACGACACAATACCTTGAGCCAAAAGCCTCCCACTGCAACACGCTTGACATCGATTTCATAATCCACAAGTCTCAATAAGCGACGCTTCAGGTTGACATCAGTGCACTGAATTAGTCGTAGTGGTAGTTCTTGCAGGGATCATACTCAACATACATCAGGATCCTTTATTGAACTCGTAATCGACGCAGATTTTCCTTTGGGGCCGGCGAGCCCGAGGCGCTATCAAGGTCATTTCATTTGTGGCCGGCGAACACGAGGCGCCCGAAAACAACGAGGTTGTCGCACTTGCAACCTCAAACGCGAGGTCGCATTCTGGTTCGTGATTTGTCTGACTTATGGTACAGGGTGTTCCTCGGAAACGTAGCACAAGTTCAATCGTCTTCCTCGTCTCAGGTGTGGTGAATTCACCACCACCCAAGGAAGAGAAGGTTTTGTTTCTGTTGCATTTTCTACAAAGCATTTTCCTACAAGGTGGCTCTTATATGTACAGTGAAAACAACTAGACGCCGCTGAGCCCGCGATATTAGGTTAGGTTACCTTACTGTGTAGAGGTTTGTTCTCATCGAAAAGTTATTTGCCACTAGATTTGATTCGGTCAACATCACTTCAGCATCCTGTGGTAACAAATCACTTTGCGTGGTGTTCTGATTTAAACTCAATTGTGCCGATATAGATGTTGGTACGGTACTATACTTTGAGAAAATTCGTCGTGCTCTCAATTGTGCATTTCAACTTGTCCTGTTGCTGCTGCTGCTTCGAACAGCTCTCGTGGAATTCTTGTATGGCATTTTTTCATCAATCTAGTAGTTCGCCTCTGCTGCCTCTTTCTTCGCTATTCTAGCCTCCTCGCGCTGTACCACGTAATTCGCGTAGAATCGGATACCCCGCCCAAGCTCGTCTTTGGTCACACCTGTTTTATTTTTTGCAGGGGTTTGTATAGCATGTGCATGTTGAGCATTTATTTCGCATGAGAAATCAAAACACAAAACTGTATAATGAACACTATGCATGACAAACTCAATCGAGCAGAAGAGTAAACTAACGTTTAATATACTCGTGTGATCCAGACTCCGTAACTGCGGTACGCAGCCGACGATGAATTGCCGGTAAAACTTCTTTGCCTCGAACGGGTTGCCGTTTGTCGTTAATTTTTCGAGGCAGTGCAGGGATTTTAATTTCTCCATCTGCGCTAGATTTCCGATCTTGTTGCCGTGCATGTATCTGTGATGGTATTTTTCTTCGTAATTTTCATCACAGTGGCTGATTTGATTTATTGAATGCATTCGTGCATGAACCTATCTGTGTTGCGCGCCGCCCATGAAGTTGAACGAAGACAAAAAAAAATTACTTATACAGTGACTTCAGGTTCTCCAAGGTCAGCAAGCTCTTGTCCACCGTAGTCAGCTGGTTGAAGCTGACGTCAAGCCACATCAGCGACAATTCTGTTTTTTTTGTATTGGACAAATTTATGCATCACATCAAAAAAAATCACTCATGCCATACGCTTCTTGCAAGATCTGCATCAAAAGTACGCTGTAATTTCTGTACCTGGTTTTGGTATTGGGCTCTTGGGTATTATGGCGAGTTGCTTGTTTATCTCGTGCAGGTCCGTCAAGTGGTTGTTGTTTAGCCTGAGTCCGATGATCTGCTTCTTATTGATCAACCTTTTTGGGGAACCCAGTTTCGCGGCCACCGCCGCGTCCACTGCTGTTTCCCGGAACCGCTCCTGAATCGATAGGTGACAACCACAATGAATGTTGTGCATCACAGAAGTGAAAATCGTAGTCGGATTCGGTTTTTTGCATGACAAAGACGAGCATTTTCTACTTCAAAAACGTCGTAAAACTCTATCCAAATTATAGTACCTTCAACTTCGCCTCTATGCCCAAGACATCGGAATTTCTTGGCATTTCGTTCCCTACATCCACCACGGCTTTCAATTCCTTGAAGGAGTAATCCACCACGCCATGGTATCCAAGGAAAAAAGTGTTACAGTTACACATTTGTAGTCAATTCAGCAACGCAAATTTCTCTGCATGAGAGAGAAAACTTGTAATGCAGAAATCCTACGGGAAAACACCTATGAAACGAGGCTCCTATGCATATCCGGCATCACAGAGCTTGTCTGTCTTGCTTGGCCTGCAACACAATGTGTAACTGTAACACTTTTCTCTTGCGATACATGGTAGGGCAATATCACGTCGTTCCCCTCCCCGGGAATCGCGTGCGCCAGGGCCGCCATGGCGATTTCTGTTACTACAACTTTTTGCCCGTGCAGGCGTGAAGTAGCTTCAGCTTGTAGCTTTAGGTAATACTAGAAATAAGTAGCTTTCACAGACCTTCCCTCATGGCCGCAACCGATCTAGTGCCCGCAGTGCCATGGGCAATTGGCTAGAGATTTTGCCGATTTTTGTATTAAGAATGGGTTTTATCAATGGGGCGGAATAGGAAGTTGGAAATCAAGGGGTATTCAGGAAAGGAGACAAGGTCCTGGAAAATTTGATTAAACATCGTGCTGTGACGAGGGAAACTAGAATTCCTCTACATCAAGAGCAAAAAATACGTCGTAAACCTTGTCGCGGCCCTCGTCTCTCTGTGTCTCTTCTTCACGACCTGTGCTGCCTACTTTCTTATCTCTCTCGGCACTGGTCTGCAAATAACAAACACAATCAAGAAGACCGAGAGGACGGCACTACATCAGACCGGAACAAACGAGAAATCTCACGCTCGTCACGCGTAGCTGATCTGCAAAAACGAAATTACCGAATTGCTATTGCTCGGATTCGAAAGCGAAGCTTCGAATTGAAAGACGAAATGATTTTATTGAATAAAATTGAAACCGACGCAAGTATAAGCTACTACTACTACTCTCACTTCGCTATTAGAATTCTCTCTCCGATGAAACAACAATCAACATCAAAAACGAATAACCACGTTACTCTTGCGTTTTCACACCGAGTTTTCAAAACTCGCGAGGGTTATAATTCGATCTTTTCTGTAGTACTTCTGCGGTTGTTGTATTCAGTATTCTCCTGTTCCCGTGACGGTCCTCGTCATCTTGCGATCGTAGTAGAAGTTGTTCGTTGTACCAACACAAAGTCATGAGCAGTTTTTCAAACCTTCTTGCGCGCATCAATCGAATACATTCACAATCTGCTTGCACCAGGTGTAGTACCGGCTATGGTACCTACTGTAAAAAATCCGAATTTTTTCGCCGCCTTCTACCACGTGCAGCTCCCGTGTTCTTCGATACTGAAAAAATCCTACTCATCCGTCGAAAAGATTAACCCGCCGACAGTCGAAAAGCAAAAGTCCGCGTTAAGAAGTGTTGAAATAACTCCAGTAGACACCTTGGCTTGTTCCTTACGTCGGTCCCATCGGCAGGACCAACCGGTTCCCGTACCACTTGGCCATCGCGTAATAGTAGAAGATATCAAATGCAAATATGTCTGGCTCTAGAAGGTTGCAACTTGTGATACTGCATTTGGATACTACGAAAATCTGTATTGCATGAACAGCAGAAGAGGACCAGTTTTTGCCACGTACAGAGGGCATTTCTAATGCGGTATAGGCATGAGGAAGCCCTCACAAAATCTGTGATGCTAGGGTCTGCATCACAGACTTCAGGAGTCATCGTCATGCAAACTCTGCATGACAAACATTGCATCCTTCAAAACCCAGACATATTTGCAATGCATAGAAGAAGTCACAGTACAAAATCGTCTGCACCACTCCCCCCAAAATCGCCACCGGGTCGAAGGTCTGGTCGACCAGGTACTTGTAAATCCAGTTCAGGATGTAAAACGCCCGGTAGAGCCCCATCGCCGCGACGAAATGACTCGTCAAGTTCTCCACCTCCCTCATTTTCGCCAACAGCACCAGCTGCGGGGTAATCGCCACTGCTTCCAGGTAGATCGACGTCGACCACAGCACTTCCGTGATGGCGTATTCTTCACAGGTCAACACCCCGAGCAGCAGCGCCGGGCCGAGGAAGTAGAGCTCGTACTTGAAGGAATCCACCGTGCGGTCGTAGGTTTGGTTCACCGGTGGTTTGTACCGCATTAGGTAGATCAAGTATCCGGTGGAGATGAGGAAGAAGATTTTCATACAACTGTTGTACAGGGAAATGAACTCGTACAGCAGGTCCAAGTACCGAAACCCGAAGACCAGCATGTACATCTCCTGCATCCGGCAACTCACGCCCACGTATTGAGAGGAAAAATCCCCCCTCCCCATATCGAAAAGGTATGTTTCCGAAAATTTGTCTTGCTGATTTGAGACCACAAATCACGTTTGTCTTGCAACAAGACAACTCCACAGGCTCTGCTGCATTATGCAGGCGGTTTGTGATGCTGTTGGGCCTACAGCGTAGACGTTTCTCATGCTAAGCGCCTAGGCCAAAAGCTCTCTACTCAGGCTTGGCAGGAGCCTGCTGTCATCTACTGCAAGACAAACCTGATTTGTATACGCAAATCCAGCATCAGAAACTTGTTTTTGATATGGGGAGGGTGGATTTTTCCTCGTGATACCACGCAGGACTTGTTCTTGTGAATCTTCCACAGCAGCAGCAATATGCTCGCCAGGTGGAGCATATCGCCGCAAAAGCGAAACAGATTCATCTTCGGTTGTCGTCGCTCGTGTGTCGCTTGTCGATTTTATATCAGGTGCTTATTTATTTGAAGTGGGTTTTATTGAAAAAGTCCTGACAAAATGCACACCTACAGGTGTCGGATTTCTATGTCCCTAAAATCCATCGGAATTTGGCTAAAGTTGTGTGATGTCATCATGATGGGAAAAGAGTTCTCTTCTGTTGTTCAGGACATGGACATCGGGTAGAGAATTGTCTACTACTAGATGGCAGGCTCAAAAAGATCTACATGCTCATCAAATACCGTATACATAGATAGACGTTCATGAAATCTGAAGGGAAGTATTGAGTCGCTGTCTGGCACCGTTTAATTCGCGGTCGCTTTCGCACACAATGGGCATTGCAAAGCAAGAAACTGAGACTTCTACCGGAACAAGGGCTACATCAGTACTCGTCGCGTGCTCAAGTTGATCCTAAAGAGAAATCTCCTGTTCATCCTCGCGTCTGTGCTGTAGTAGGAGTAGCTGTGAACACTTGTGCGTTGGATACGTCCAGTTGTGGTATGTTCTGTTGATTTTGAACCACATCGCTACTTTGCTTCCTCTTGCTTAATGTAGGATTTGATATGACAAGAACCCATATGTCGCCTGTTTATCTTTTCATCGGTTTAGGTAATCTATATCGTCAAAGACTATCACTCTTTAATTGTCGTGGTCGTCACGCTGCAATAAATTTACCAAGACCACCTTGTGTTCTATCGATAGTACGCCTGCTGCTGCCCCCCACCTCCTCCTCCCCCTCTGGCTATCCCAGAAAAACAAGCTGGCAGGTCAAATCTGTTTCCTGTGTTGCAGTTGCGTATTTGAGTATTTTTGCATCACAAATTCTAATATGACCTGCCAGCGTCGTTTTCTTTCAGGATACTCGCGCTAGTACTCTTCTGATGCGTAGCCACCAGGTTCGACAGAGAAAAATATCGCACGAAAAAAGTGTTTCACTGTAAGGATTTTGCAGATTTTGCATCTTCACAAGTTTGCTCTACATGACAGAGAAAATTTGCCATGCAAGCTTCCTAAGGGAAAACACAGCTAAAAATCTATTTTTTTGCGTGTGTAGCAAGACAAATGCATTCGCGTTCCATTTCATGCATCACAAGTTTACAGTGAAACAGTTTTTTCTTGCGATAAAAAATCCCCATGGTGCACTGCGAGAAACGCCTTCGCGGAGTCTAAAATTTCCTTCGACTTCTGTATAGCCCACTCAGGTGTTGTAAAAATCTCAACTGGTACACTGAATGCGGACGACCTTTCTTTGTGATGCAAAAAGTGCATGACCTGGTCTAGTGCTCTGCCAGGAGTTGTTCGCATCACAAATTCCAACGTCCCAAACACGCAGCAAAATCGGCGTCCGGCGAAGATTGTATTGCGAACAGCTCAACGCTCGGTATACTGCTTCTGCTGTTTATGCTGTTTATGCAAGACATCTTCAAAATCCGGATTTCACTGTAATATATACACTTGACATTGTAACACCTGCGCGGGCGATATTCGTTCTGGCTTTCAACGATTTTTGCACGGTCTTCGTCGGGGAGATGGAATTCCGCTTCGCTGAGACGAGTGAAGATGCTGATACTACTTTCTTTGCGGTTCTATTGTTGCTGGCACTTCTTGTTCCTCCACTAAAGGGCGCCGGCCCAAAAGCTGCACCAGCTGTACCACTCCCCCCTCCTGCTGCCCTTGACCTCAACGTCATTCGTGCAGTTTGTGTTGTCGTCCTCCCGTAGGTCATGATCGAGGTTCGGTTCTTGATCAAACTATTCGAAATACTCCCCTTCGCGGGGTAAACATCACCAGAATTAAGGCCGTCATCTTTATTCACTTCTCCGGCATCAAAATCTGGCGACGTCGGACTCGGTTTGGCAGAAGACACCATAATCCGCGGTCCGAGTTTCTCCTTCTCAATCGGCTGCCCCGCACGTGGGCCAAGTGCGTAGCCTAAGCGACGAAAGGGGTCATTCGAGAACCTGGATCGTCTCCGGCGCTTGAAAGATGATGTAGTTGAGGTTTTAACATTTTCATCTCCCGCACCAGGACCTTGCGCTTGAGCCGCTGGCGGTCCTCTCGCGTGAAGATCTCCTGTTGAGAGGGCGGCAGTCATGGAGGTTTTTTGCTCCCTCGCTTGAAGATGACCTGGTTGCGACCTTCCATGGCCAGACACAACTATGCATTGCAAAAGTATCGCACTAAGTAGGAATTACATGACAAATTTTTGTAGAACAAAAAATGCAATTTGTCATGCTGTTTCACCTTCGGAAGAAGATTTGTCATGCGTATTTGCAATCAATACGAGTACGATACTTTTGCACAGGATAAGAACGAGGGATTTGCTATTTTCAGGACTGGTGGACCCGTCGTCACTACTGGATTCCATGTTGTCTGGATTGTGCCTGGCATGATTTTTCTGCATCGCAGAAGTACTTTTTTGCATTTTTCCCTCATCCGAACTGCTCCTGCTGTCGTGGGACATGCTTCGCTCTAACACAGAGAGCTCTTGTTTCTTCGCCGCAGAAGTACTGTCTTTGTTCCAGGTGTTAAAGTAGTACTTTTTGAACAGCTCCGCATCGTCGTCTTGTTCGTCCCGGCTTCTATTCATGGACAGCGAGACCAAGTCCTTGTCCTGCAAATCTGAACCGGCAGCGCCTCCTGGAGCTCCAACGGGCGCAGGAGCAGCTGCGCCAACAACCGGCGACCTCGGATGAAGAACTTCTACCTCTTCGCTTTTTCTCCTCTTCTTTTCACTGGACGGTGGGGGCGTTTTATACCCCTCTGCAGCTGCTGGCGGCTTTGAGACCTCTTGCTCCTGCAGCGCGTGATGCATTATTGTTCCTTTCTCCTCCACTGCCGCGATCTTCGGGATGGGCGACTGGGGAAAGCCGGGGGAATGGTTCGCGTCTGCGTCGTTTCTATCTGAATGCGGTGATTTGGAAGATTTGCTCGGCGAGGTTGTGGTGGCTTTCATATTGCTGCTGCCTTTTTTCATCAAAAACTGACCTGTTGTAGTTGTTGTGTCCTCTTGCTCCTCAGTAGTCGTTCTCGTCCCAGCTGCGCCCTGGTCTGTCCCTCGTCGGTCAAACACGTGTGCGGCTCTAATATCGGACTGCTGTATCGCAAGGAAAAATCCCCCCTCCCCATATTAAAGAGGTAGGTTTTCGAAAATTTGTGTTGCTGATTTGAGGTCACAAATCACGTGTGTGTTGCAAGAAGACAAGGGCAGCAGCTTCCGTCCCATTATGGAGCCGGTTTGTCATGCTGTTGAGCCAACATCACGGACGCTTTTCATGCTGAGCGCCTAAGTCAAAGCCTCTCTATTCAGGCTTGATATGGGTCTGCAGTCCTCTCCAGCAAGACAAATGCGATCTGTGTACTCAAATACTGCATCACACGTTTCGTTTTCGATATGGGGAGGGGGTTTTTTTCTTTTTGATACGCTGCTCTTGCTCTCCACGAACCTCTTCCCGTTCAGCTTCGGCACCAGCAGCATCTCCAGGTCCCGCCTCTAAGAAAGGACTGATCCCTCCAATGTGCCCGAGCATCTGGTGTAATACAGAGTCGCAGCTAGAGCGGACGTCTTCATCCTGGGGACAGGGAGAGATGAGCAAGTTGTCATTCAGGTTCAAATCCACCGCAGGATTCAAATACCCATTTGGTGCTTGCACTTGCGCTAGCGATTTCCCATTGTTCCCTGTGCTGTTCTGCCGTATCGGACCTCCTGCGCCGCTACCAGGTGTCGGGACCAGCACCTGCGGATTATACTGCTGCTGCTGCATCGTGGAAGTAGACGATGATAAGCCGACGAATCCCGCGTTACTATCCGGCGGCGCGATCTTCACATTGCGCGGGTTGGAAATGTGACTCGACCCCAATCCGCTGAAGGGGATGCCGGGGTACGAGCCAAACGTGTCCATCGGAGCACTTGATGTAGTTGCTCCGCCTGTGCTGCTCTGTTGCATCTGGTGCATCGAGGTCTTACTGCTACTTTTCAGAGAACCTGTTAAATTGTTCGTTGGCGCCGGCACTGCGCCTGATACAGGTTTCTTGTTTCTGCTGTGACTGACCTTTCTCTTTTCCTGAAAAGCCGCATCGATGCTGGAGAGCATCGGCTTACTGCCTGGCGGGGCAGATGAGGAACTGGAGCCAGTCGCAGTATTTGTATTTCCTCCTCCACGGTGCTGAATATACTGCTGTTGCACAGAGCTCGGACCGACTGCTGTTGTACGTTCTTGTGACGAGCTGTTTGCTCTTTGCACGGTCTGGTACTGTTGTTGCCCGATGGAATTATTCTCCCCCGCAGTTGCTGTGCTACTCCCGTTTTGATGATGGACACCCGACGGTAGCTTCTTCCGCAAAAACTCCGGCGACTCCGAGCGGTTTGAATCTGAGTCCGAAGTTTGCTCCACCACACACAGCAGGCTCCTTTTCATCATGCCGTTTTGATTTGAAGATGAAACGTGTCCCCCGGCACCATCTCCTGGTGCAGATTTACACGATTGCGGCCAAGTGAGTGCTGTGTTGAGCAACTGTTGGTGATTTTGGCCGTTGCTGCTAGTAGCCGTTCCGGTCATGTCTAAATTTTGTAAATTCATCCCCTGCTGCTGCAACTCCGGCGGAATTACTTGCGGTTCTGATTGCGAAACGTATCAAATGCAAAAGTGTCTGGGTCTGGAAGAGTCTGACTCTTCATGCTGTTTTTGCATGACGCAGAAGGTCTGGCATGGAAGCACTAGCATCACACGTTTCGAAAAGCGTTCGCAATGATGGATCCGCATGACAAATCCCCCACTTTGGTAACAGAAAGTGGGCAACTTTTGCTGCCTATGCATGAGAGATTTTTCTACGTTCTGAAATGCTTCCAGACCCAGACACTTTTGCACTTGATAAAACGTTTGATCTCCTGATCGGCGGGATCAACGGCGGAATCGTCGGTGTTTTCTGCTGCCCGTTTGCACCTAGTAACGGGTTTTGATGTTGCATGAGCGAAGTTGATATTGGCGAGGGAGACGAATCCGGGCTGGTCAGGTCCGTGGAGTTCTTCCGCGGTTGCTGGTGAGGAAGATTCTGATTGTCCTCATGCTCTGCGGCCATCAGTTTGGGTGAATCCGAATTCCGTGCTGTAGTCCCGGATTTATTGTTGTTGTTCACAATATGGTCCAAAATCGGATTACTTCCCATTAATCCCGGACTCTGCGCCTGACTGCCGCCCCTGGAACAATTGCCTGCGTTTCGTTGTGTACTACCACGATGGTCAACATCCACACTGACAGACACTGACTTTTCCCTTTGCTGCTGTTCCTGGACCGATTTCGACCTCTGATTGTTTATCTCTGTCGGACTAGCCAAGAACTGGTCTATCTCTGACAGCCCTCGAGTCCGATCTAGCAATTGCTTCTCGACAAGCATTTGGTTCTCCCCAGACGAGACGATGACGTTACTTGATGTAGTTCCACCTCCTCCTCCGTTTGGGGCGGATCTGCTTAAATCGCCAGCTACTGTGATCATGTCGGAATTCACAGTGACCTTATCGTTGGAAAACTGCAATTGCGGGGAACTGTGCGCCCTATCACCACCACGGACTGCGAGCTCAAGCGTTGTAGAAGATTCCGGTTGACGCTGCAATACCTTGTTGTTCATGCGCGGTGGTCCTCCACCACCACCAGAATTCGTTCCTATTCCGTATTTGTTCATACTTTTCGCGTTCGCGTACATACGAGAAGATCCTGCTGCTCCCGCGGTGTTGTATTCCACTGAAATGTCTTCGTGCGAAACATCGTCCTGGCTCAGCTCCCGAAACTGCTTCTGCTCCTTTCTGCGCCAGTGCCTGCGTGCTAATTTCCGGCTTCGCTCGTTGATTCGGGGGACGAAGGTACTAGATTGGTTGTTTTGCGCATCCTGAGCTGCATGCTGTCCTTGGTTCTGCATCTGCTGTTGATTGTTCTGTTGTTGCGCCGCCGCGTTGATGGCATTCGCCGCATCGTAAACTCGCGGCCGAACATGACTGTAGTTTTGCATGGCTCCCCCGCTGCCAACACCGTGTGCGCTATTGTAGTTTGGCGACTGCAAACCGGATTGTTGATTCTGCGCATTCGCCTGGTGGACCCGCGCCATCAAGCTCCGGCTCATCGGCCTCGCAGACTTCGTGCCGCCAGACCCGGCGGAGCCCGCGGTGCTGATACCGGTTGTCGTGTTGGGCCCTGCCCCTGTTCCTGTGTTATTTGCCGCCACGCTCATGTGATGTATCGAGCGCGAAAGACCTAGACCATCGGTGGTCGTATGCTGCATTTGGGTGACCACATGATGTTGTCCTCCAACCGCCGTCTGGTGAATCGCGTTGGTCAAATTATGCGGCGGCGGGCGCAAAAACTGCATTTGCTGAGCTTGCATCTGGTGCGCGTTACTCATTTGAACTACTCCACCTCGCGGATGCTGGTAGGAACTAGCACTGCTGCTCATGGCACCCTGATGATGCGAGGGTTGTGGAAGTAAGCTGCTCGGATGGTGTTGCTGCTGCAAGAACGGCGTGGTTGTCGTGGATGAACCTCCTTGCTGCAGTTGGACTCCATGCTGCTGATGCTGACCACCTGCTCCTAACTCCGCTAAATTCCCTGCGGCAGAACTACTATTCGAAGCTGCGCCGGAAGTAGTTCCGGAAGAGATGACCCCCTGTAGCTTCGATATCTGAACCATCTGGGAATTCTGAAGATTCTGGCCTTGCACCTGATGTTGTTGCATCATTCCGCGACCGTGTTCGTAGCCTAGAGTCTGCGTCGTGTGTCCCAGGTTGTTGTACCAATCTACTGCGTTATTTTGTTCTTGTAATACCGGGGAGGAGGTGTTTTTCTGGAGGTCATGCAAGTGGACGAATTGCTGCTGGTTTTGGTGCTGCAAAGACGTTGATGATGAATGCGGCTGTGGACCAGCTGTCAAACTTTCCTTCGACGCATCCTGCATGAATCCCCCGTCTTCCAAAAAGATGCTCGTCATCATGTTATTGTCCGTAGACTTCGCACGCTTCCCCACCCGCGGGTCGGTGTTTCGCGAAGAAGAGGATGCGGGACCATTTCCCCCGAGATTCGTGCCGTATCCAAAGTCCGTACTTCTGGTTCGTTTCTCGCTGCTGCCCACGTTCACACCGTGCGGCACTGTGGACAGCAGGTGGTCCGTGCTTCTGCCAGAGGCTAAGGGGGTGGACGCTGGTGGGGGGTGCTTCGACCCCGTTCCTGGGGTTCTCGCGGCACTGCCGGCACGATCTGTGATCGATTGTCGAAAACGTAAGCGTACTCAGTATGCCCAAGCAAATAAACACATCGCAAAGGCAATGAAATGATATCGACGGATGCAAAATGAAAAAAGAGCACCAACACCACATCCACAAGGACAAGCAAAGAAAGCATGACAAACATAGGCAAAAGCACAAACATGTTACCTTTCGACCCGCTCGCGCCCGCCCGGTTTTTCGAGTTGTGTCTTGCCCTGCTGCCGCCTGATTCAGAGCTCCTACTACTCGTACCACCGGACGGAATGATTTGCGGCTCGATATCATCTTCCAAGCTCTCCTGCTGGCTTCTCCGCGCCGCTGAAGCGTCGAATCTTGTTGTACTATATTCATCTTCAATTCCTTCATCCCGTTTCATCCCTCCTAACGGCCGAACCGCCTTCCCTGCTTCTCGCAACACCGGTAGTTGTTCATCTTGTTCTACGCCCTTGTTTGACCACTTCTTTTGTTCCGCCCCCGTTTTCGATTTTGAGGATTTTTTCTCCCCCGCGTCCTCAAAGAAAATGTCTTGCGTGGACGCAATTTTCTTGTTCTGTTTCGTTTTATTCCCGAGGAGTATGACACCCTGCTCTTCCTTCTGCTTGTCCTCGATCGTACCCTCTAAAGTCAGTAAACTCGCCGCCACGGTTAAAGCCAGCAACCGCCACTGCTCCTGCACTTTCGGGTTGTACTCGTGCGTGTAATCGTCCAGGTTCCCCAGAGCGGAAGGCCGCTCCTGGTTGAAGTTCTGCTTATTCGTAACTACCGCGGGAATGAACTCTCTGGTTTCCGTGAGGCGGGAATTGTAAGCGTGGTCTTTTTGGTTCTGGTTCTGCAGGAGTTCGCCTTGATGTGTTTCTTTGTGATCATCCGTAATGTCCACGGTGGACACGGCCAGGGAGGAAATTCCGGGCATCTTCTTCTTCGATTTCTGGAGGGAAGCGCGGCCCCGGGACAGCCCCGGACAGCAGCAGAAGGAAGAGGAGTCTTGCATGGTGTTGGTGAAAGTGCGATGCTAGTATTCGTCGTATTGTACAAGTAGTTTGTTATGTCGTCACGGCGGTCCTCCCGTCGTCTTTCTGAAACTTCTTCGCATAATCATACAGAATAGGCTGAAGACAACATCATACACTGACTGGAATGATAGCATTGACACTTCTGTGTAGAACCAACTCCAAAACCTATGCTGTGAATTTCAATTTTTCAATCGGAAGAAGAACAGCGGTCGCTGTCACGCACGGAATGTCATTATGAAAATGAATGAAAAAACGCAAAAAAAACCACGCGGTCGTAACAAGCATCAACTACGCATTGATGTTCACGCACACACCGTCACTGTTTACGCTGTCTGTCGCAGTAGAAGATAGAGAACAAAGTCGGAGAAGTCGTGGTAACTGCACAGCACGGAGTCCAGCGAAACAACAAGAAACCCGGTTCTGCAGTGAGGGGCTGCGTCGTCCTCGGTGGTGCGTATCTTCAAGTTTCAAAATCGTCCAAAATCGTTCATCGTGTTCGCGTACAGTACTGTAGGTACTGCTTGTTGAAATCATAATATCTGAAACGGTTTATTACCCAGCCCAGGCGAAAAAGTTGACAAACAATCCTCCATGTTTTTCTCTTCATCACAAAACGTCAAAGTATTTGATGCTGCTCAGGTACACTTTCACAAAATTTCTTCACAATCTCTTCCGCATTATCTCCCGTAACAGCGACTCTCTACTTCCCGACAGGAACGACAACGTCAACGACCCAGCACCAAGAAGCTGCTTCATCAAAACTCCGGAAACGCGGTCATCACCCGTTGGTGCGGGAGCTTCAACTTGTTCATCCCACCACCCCCAGGACCACCTCCACGCCCACCGCTCAGCAACGTACTACCCCCCTCCTCCGACCCCTCACTCCGCGGCGAGCTCAACGGGGTGCTCGCCTGCGCGGAAGAATTTGCGCTCCACCGGCTGCTCTTCCGCTCGTACCGACTGGTGCCGTACCGTTGCCGGCCCTTCGCCCGGAGGAAATCAAATTCCACCGGATCTAGGAGTTGTTTTTTACCGCTTATAACCGCCTTCGCCTTCGCGGCTTGGGCTTGCTTCGCGAGGATGGCTTTGTGGTCGACGGGATCGGGGACCGTGGAGGGGGGAAATTGGTCGATCACGATAGGCGCTTCGTCGTTTTGATCATGCACATGCTCCGCTGGATCAGGTGCTGTTGCAGGAGGGGGTAAAAATGCTTCTTTTTCGTCTTTGTCTTCCGGGAAAGCGAACGCCACGGTGAGTTTCTTTGGTTCTTGTTTCTCCATTAAGAAAATGCCCCGTTCTACTTTCCCCGCCTCGCCATCGCTGCGCTCTTGTGCTAGAGGCCGTGCCTCCGTGGCTTTTTCATTCAGAGCACCCTGCTGTTGTCCCACAGTCTCTTTGCTTGCTGACAACATGCTAGTAGAACAACCGAAGTTTACCCCCAAAGTGGAAGACGACGATGTACTACTGGTCGGTGTAAAGGCGCACTTCCTGTCCGGTCGCTTATGCATTGCAAAAGTATCGTACTACAGTTGTAGAGATCGCATTACAAATTTGCTCAGCATGAGAAACGGAATTTGTCATGCTGTTTTACCTTGAGAAGAAGATTTGTCATTCATATACTGCAATTAGTACGAGTGCGATACTTTTGCACAGGATATCGTTTGAACTTGAACAAAGCCGGATCCTCTTCCGTTTCGTCTCCGTCGTCGGCAGTTTGGCGGAGCGGTAAGAACTTGTCATCCGACGTCGGAAGAAGAACATCACTTTTTCCCGGCATAATTCCCGCTACTTGTGCCGGTGGTGCTGCTCCTGTCGCCAAAGGAGTCGTCGTGTCTTCCATGCTTTTCAAGGAAGTGGTTGACGCTGGTGCGGAAGTGGAACTCTTTTTCTCCATCCCCTCATAGCACATCTTCATCATCCTGTGCGAGATCATGGGTTTGGGGGCAGAGGGTCTTAGTTTGCTGCTGCTGTTGTTGTCATCAGCTGGAACTGCCGCAGCAGCAGCTACTTCTTCGCTCTTGCTTTTCGTCGTGCTCGGCTTCGTGCTGGTAGACCGTCTTCTAGTTTCACTTGGTTCGAGCACAACCGATTCGTCGAAAGGGTGTTCCTGCAAAACTCCTCCGCAACTGGATCTAAGCCCCGATGACCCGACCACCGCAATTGTGGAGGTGTCTCTGGTGCGGTCTGTTTCCTGTTCGAGAAGGGTGGTGGTGGGCTGCTCGTGCGTGGAATACGGTTCTTCCTGTAGGTTTGTTTCACCAGATTCATTTGTGTTAATCTCCTGCACAACCTTTTCGCTTCCAACAATCTTGTCTTCAAACACACTCCCCCGTCCTCTCCCTGGGTTTTCGTGGTCGACCAGGACGAGGTTTATTTCTCGTGCTAGAAGTACTTCACCGGTCGCGGCTGTCTTATTTTGATCTTCTCTAGTTGTACCTTTCGTCTGCTCGTCTTGCAGAAGCAGATCCACACCAATCTGCCCTGGTGCTTTTTGCTGTTGTATTAAAGCCGCTTTCTCGTGCACCTCCGGATCGATGATGTTATCCAAAAGAACGCAGCTTCTCGTCGAGGTAACGGAAGTGATTCTCCGACAATCGTTACTCCTGTTGCTGGTGTTGCTTTCTCGAAGATAGGCCTCTTCTTCGTCTTCGTACAACACGTCATAAGTCGCAGAAGCGGAACTTGTCTTGCTGGTTGCGATAGAGGTCGTCGTTGGCCCGGTTTTAGTACCATTCGTGGTGTCCTCAGAAGTAGGGGATGAAGTTGAAGATGCTGCGCTTTTACTGTGCGAAGATGTTCTTGACTCAACAGCAGGAGCAGAACTTCGCGGCTTGTCTGCTGATGCGAGAGCATCTTCATCTGCGGCCGCAGCTGCATCAGCTGGAAGAACTGGCGGTTCCTTCACCGTGGCTGTGTCCGTGCTGGAGCTGGAAGAAGTGGCTGGTTTGTTATCCGTCGACGAAAGCCGCGGAGGTACAGCCGCTGGTATCTCATCATCATGCGCCGTAGCAACTGGGTGGCCTACTACCTGGTCCACATTGAATGCAGGCTTGTTACTAACACCGGTCGTCGAAGCTGCTGCAGGTGCTGCTACTGCTTCTTCCCCTACCGGCTCAACAACATCCTTCTCTTCGCAGTAAAACTGAAATTTCTGCTCCGACAAGCAGCTTGTCAGCTTCAATTTCAACTTGGGCACTTCCAACCTCCGCGATGATGATGAAAATTTATTCGAAAAAACACCAGAACCACTACTGTCTTTCTTCAAACTGCTCCTGGGTGTCAGTCTCAGCGACTCGTGCTGCTTTTCCAGATGCGAAATGATCTGGTTTTCCGCCGCCAAAATTCGACTTGGACTTCTGGAAACATCGAGGTGCTGACAGAGTGGTTTGTAGTTATTGTTTTGGTCTTTCATCTCCGCATTGTTTCCTGGTCGCGGAGTGGATGTTGGAGCCACAACTCGTGCAGCTGCGGGTGAAGTAGACGATGAGAACTGCTTTATTTCCCTCCTGCTTGAAGTTCTTGAAAAAGAACTTCGCGGCGTGCTCGCGTAGCTCAAATTCCCTCCCGTTTCCAACACAACCTTTTGCAACATCGGCGGTTTGAGGAAAGTTGTCTTCCCCGCGAGAAGGCGTGGCTGCATGTGTAATTCTAATTCCGGTTGTTGTTGTGATACAGCTGCAGGGCCTCGTTGCTCAACGCTAACACGGCCGCTGCTCCGGTTGGTGGAAAGGTCCCGGCGAAGATTGGCTGATGTGTCGTTGACGTGTGCAGCTCCGTGAAAATGATTACGACTTGGTCTCCCTCCAGCTCCTGAGGGCCTCCCTGGACTCGTGGGAGATGCGAATAGCGTACCGGTCGCGGGTGTGACGATAGGCGGCGCTTGCAGCAACTGTCTCGGCGCAACATCACCTGTAGTTCCTGCTTTCTCCTGTTTCGCTTGGCAATAGTACCTTTTCTGTGCCCGTTCCCGATCCCCCTCGCGATAGGGCCACTGCCCCGGGATGGAAATCACCCGCGGGTCATGCGCGAGCCCGGCCGGCACCTTGTACCCGCTGGTCGTGACGAAGGCGTCGTAATGGTAGTTTTTCGTAATTTCCCGGTCGTGGCGGTCGAAATTTGGGGGGAGCGGGGATGTTCTTCCCGGAGTTGGTTGTGCTCGGCTTGGTGATGATTGGTGTTCGGGTGGGCGGAGCATGCTACTCCCCGCGGTGCCGGCAGAGCCAATGCCCGGCGGGAAATATGCAACAGAAGGCATCTTGGTGTTGGTGCCGCCCGCTTGACGTTGTGCTAATGTAGATTATCGTATAGTAGCCTGGTCGCCACCAGGAACAACTGACTTGTACAGGTGCGCATCTCAAAGTGAACTAATACTTTTTCCACAGACTTTACAATTGCATGCTGTCAGTTTGCAGAATTATTTCTTGTCACTCATCCAAAAAATCTGATACACACTCTAGCTACGCAAGTCCATAGAATCTCCCTTACACTCAAAAAGCAGCTAAGCGTTGCTTACTCCCGTATAATATTTCTCATCACCAGCTCCCGGCCTCGACAACGACGGAAACTTAGTAGAAACATCGGCGCAGACCACCGCCTCTGCAGGAGGATGGGAAAAGGGAACCTCCAACGGAGAAATGAGAAGCGCAGCCTACCCATGAGGGGCCAGTCCCTAACCATCCAAAGTGCTGCGGCGAGCTGGCGCTGCCGCGCCAACCGCACCTGCGCGGAAAGCCGACCGGGACCGATGGACGGGCCTTGCGAAAGAATATACATGGCTCCCTTGGGGCCGCACCACTCCTGGTCCAGAACGCGGGCCACGCGGGGCGGCTGCTGTTCTTACGGCCGGCGCCACCGCACGCCCGCGCCGCAAAATAATTGCGGCCCGCCGGCAAACGGGCCCGGCAAAAACGCGGGCGGGCGGCGAAAACAACGCCGGCCCGCCCGCCAGGCCTGTGGGCGATGGCCCCGGGCTTCCATCCGGGGCCTAAACAGATGCACGCACGCCGAAACGGAAGCGGAAACGGAGGGCCCGGGCTCGGGGCGCCAGCGCTTTTTTCACACACATCGATCTGCGATCTCCACAAAGCTGCGGGCCCGCGCTCCCTCTGGCCGCCTGGCAGAGTTGCATTAAGGATTCGAAGTGAAGCCACCGGGCTCAGGCCCCCCCGCCTGTCGTCGCTTGCAGACACAAACCGACCGGGGCCCCGCGGCACGAGGACGAGCACCTCCGGCGCCATTATTGCATGGCAGCACGGCTGCGGCAGGCAGCCCCAGAGCGCCTGCGACTGTAGTTTTTCGTGATTTCCCGGTCGTGACGGTCGAAAGTTGGGGGGAGCGGGGATGTTGGTGGAGTTGGTTGCAGTGTACTAGTACGTGGGGATGGTTTATTGTTTTCTGGTGCAGTTGCGCGGAGCGTGTGGAGACCAACAGCGCTGGAGGAGCTAGAGCCCCCCGGCGAGAAATACGCAACAGAAGGCATCTTGGTGTTGGCGCCGCCCGCTTGACGTTGTGCTAAAGCTAATGTAGCTAGATTATCGTATAATAGTAGACTGATCGCCAGGAACAACTAACTTCTACAGGTACGCATCTCAAAATGAGTACTTGTTTATGTTTTTCCGCAGACTTTACAATTGCATACTGTCAGTTTGCGGAATTCCTCGTCACTCAACAAAAAAATCTGAGAAACAGGCACTCTAGCTACGCAAGTCCATAGCATCTCCCTTACACTCAAAAAGCACCGCAGGCTTGCTTCCTCCCACACAATCTTTCTCATCACTGACTCCCGGCCTCGACAACGACGCAACCTTAATTGAAACATCGGCGCAGACCACCGCCCACGCAACAAGAAAAGGAGCCCCACAGGAGAAATTAGTCGGGGAGCTGACCCATGAAGAGTCGGGGCGCAACCATGCCATGCAAAGTGCTGCGGCGAGCTACCGCTGCCGCGCCCACCACAGCTGCGCGGAACGAAGGTCGACCGAGCTGCGACCGACGGTCGGGCCTTCGTTGCGATCGCAGAACTCGGCCCGCTTTTGGTCGCGCCACTCCAGGTCCGGAACGCGGGTCGCGCGGCTGTTGTTTGGTTTTTGTTACAACGGGCACCACCCAGCCACCGCACGCCGGCGCGGCGAATGCAATAACCCTAGCCGGCAGTCCCGGCGCCGGGCCAGACGGCGAAAACAGCGCAGACCGGCCGCGGCGGGCCTGTGGGCGATGGCCCTGGGCTTCCGGGGCCTGCCAAAATGCCGAAGCGGAAACGGCGGGCCGTGGCCCGCCGGAAGCGTCTGCGGCTTACTTTGCCCGCGCCGGCCGGCGGGCTGTCCTCTGCGGGCGGCCATCGGTCCGCGCAGTCTTGCGCGTTTCCCAGTACTGGCAGGGCCGGAGTCGGGACAAACTCCTTTCGGGGGGGCTGTTCGCTGAAGTCTTCTTGAGATTCCAAAGCGCGGCGCCCGCAGAAGCCCAGGATAAAATGCCGGGCGCCGAAGTTCAGGCGCGGTTGCGCGCGCAAGCCTATCCACCCGGGCCACGCCGTGGCCCCTTCCTGTCGTAACTTACGGACGCAAGCCGACCGGGGCCACGCGGCGCGAGCCCTTCCGCCGCCATTCCGCCGGGCATGCAATATGCAACAGGTGGCATCTTGGTTGATGATGTCGTGCTTGTGCTATCGGTGGGGCCCCGCGTGTAATCAATATATAGGTGACTCGAATTTATTGCCTTTGCATAGTTCTCATTTACCAACAAACCGTGCAACAAGCTCCACACATTCTCCGAGCACCTCTCCCACACTCAGAAGGCAGAAGGTCCTTGCTTGCTACTTACGGCTCCTCCCGCCGTCCACGACACCCACTAGACAGAAACACCGCCAAAAACAACCGCCTCTGCAGCGAGCAGGAAAGGAAGCCTCCTCACGAGATAAACAAGAAACAGAGCCGCCCAATGAGGGATAGGAGCTTAGCCTTCCGAAGTGCTGCGGCGAGCTACCGTTGCCGCGCCTGCCACAACGGCGGCCAAGGCAGGCTCAGCCGTAATAAATGGCCCCGAGAAGGGGGCCCCAGCCAATGTGTGACAACATTCTGGCAGGCGGCGCGACTGCCGCGCCAAAATGGCTGCGCCGAAGCCTTCGCCCTGCCTGGCTGCATGCAAACGGAAGGCATTGGCCGGCGGGCCGGAAGTGCGCGACGGCGGCATACTGCAATGGGGCGAAAACGCGGCCGGGTCTGCTGCGTCCGCGGGTCTCCGCGGCTTCGCCCTGCTCTATGGCGCTACGGGTATACGGCGCGGGCCGCCTGCACCATCGCCATGATTGATGATAAGCGTGGCTTGTCCACTAGCCGGCCGGCCGGCCTCCTCCGACCTGCATGCACACGTCACGGAAGTCGCTGCTCGCTGGCGCCTTCCCGGCGGGCGGGGCAGCGCGCCAACAGCCCGGGCGAAGACCGTCGGCACCTACTGCACGCAAGCACCACCGCAGCCCCGCCAGAAGCCGAAGCGGCGCCGGCCGCGTCGAAAGCGCGCCGAGAACTTCTACTCTCGCCCAATTATTGAGAAAAACACGCACACACGCCCGGGGCCCAGTCCTGCACTTGGAGTTGACGAGCCGATACTAGACGAGGACGCCATGATTTGCAGACAGTGGCTGCCCGACAAGAAATGGTCCTAATTTTAGATTTGCATCTGCCCTTTTCGTCAATAAACGCGCCTTCTTCAGCTCCACAAAAACTTCTCACTTCTAGCACTTTCGGACGACTCATAGAACTGTCGCCCACCACTTAATCGCGCCCACCAGAGCACCAGGTCGGAGTATCCCTCCGTCACACTCTGACAGCAACTGCAGCTACGCTCACCTGGTCTACGCGTAAACTCGCTAAAAACTCAAATTCACAGCACTCACTCATGCTTAGTGAGTGAACGAAGAAAATGAGGCCAAAAACCGTAAGTACCACGGCACAAAATTCACGCTCAAACAGCTGAATACTTTACAAACCTCACCAAAGAATAACATGCGGCGGCCGTAGCGGAAGCCCCGGCCGCGCTGTTACCGAACAGAGGCAACAGAGGATGGAGGCGCGACGGGCCGCGCGGTGCTGCGGCTGCGTGCCCATGCACAGCTAGGCGGCGCGTCGCCAAAAATGACGTCACCTAAAAGGCCCGCCACCGGGCTGTGAGACCAGCCACGCGTCGCCCCGTGCGGGAAAAGCGACAAGGGCCGCGCCGGCCTGGGCGCGCGCCGCCCGAGCCAGCGAAGAGAAGACGGACGAGGCCAGGCGCGCGCGGGCTTTCCGGCCAGTCGTATGTAGTAGGGGGCGGCCCCGCCGGGGCCGGGCGCTCAATGAAATCCGGGCCCGCCATCTTTCGGCGGCGTTGGCGGGTTTAACGGCAACGGCGCCGCGGGTTCCCGTCTGTAAATTTTGGCTGCCGCAGGTTGCACGACGTCGATCGAAGAGGCCGGCGGAGATCGGGGCCCACGCGGACGGTGCTCGAGGTGCCTGAGTGTGCTACTAGGCACCACCGGCACAAAATTTACTCGGGACGCGATATGCACGGGCGTAACCCCGGCACAAACAGCGTCAGCTAACGCTTGATTTTGGTGAAACAAACGCAACAAGCCAATATCAAATGAAGTTGCACACTCCAGTTGCTCTCAATTCTCCAACTCCAGTTCCCCTCCAACAGAAAAACAAAGCACTCTTCAACAGCCTGCTGTTCGTTATTGCTCAAAGAGAGAGTCAGCCCTCAAACCAGCGCCCGGTGCTCGAACAACAAAACCCAATCTCCAAAAGCCTTTCTCCACGACCGTTCTGATGTGTCCAGTTAGGGACACTGCTACTCGACTTTTTGAATATGTAATTTTTTTTGCTCTTATCGTTTTTTGTTTTTTTTTGCTTTTATCGCTTTTTTGACTGCTTTTTGCTCTTGAGGGTTTTTTCTTTTCTGGAACGGAGATTCCTCGGTTTTACTGTCAAACTGCTTCTTCATCCTCAAGCTCATGTCGTAGTGTACTTGTACTTCACTTCTTCAAAAATTGGCTCTTCACTGCTTTCCAAAACTGCGTCAACAAAAAATGAACTGCGTGTATTAATGATGTGGTCGGGATGAAGCTGGTGGCTTTCGTGCTGGTGGTTCGTCAAAAACTTTTCTGGTGCTTCTTCTTTTCCTCCAAAACTGTGTCAAATGAGATTCCTCTGCTGAAGATTTGGTGGTCGGGATGGTGGTGATGGTGTGGCGATGCTGCTGGTGCTACTTCATGTCGAAAAACTTCTTAATATCGCTTGCATGTACGTCGTGCATCGAACTTCTTCTTTGTGGGTGTGTTTGATGATGGGTAAGGGACTGGATGGTAAGTATGACGTATCTTCGCTGGTAACTCACTGTTATTCAAAAAACCAAATCGTGGCTCGGAGTCTCAGTGGTGATGGATTCCTTTGTTCTTCAGTTGTCTGGATGCCTGGCGGCGAAACTTCTTGCTGCTGCTCTGGTCGTCTACCTTTGCAGGAGCTTCTTCAAAAACGTGCTTTACGCCAAAATCTTCTGTCACAAAAACTTCTGTTGCTGTCATGGTGGTACTGATCTCTTTCAAAACTTGCTTTATTTCCGGTTACCAAAATGAAAATTCCAATTCGTCCATCGCTTTATTATCTTCTTCAGAACAAGCGGTTGGGACGACTGTTGTTCCATTGCGAATCATTAGCAGCTGATCTTGCACCGCTCCATCCCCGCCGGTGCACACATGCTGTTGCTCTGCAACTGAAATAAATTCTGCTTCTTCATCTTGCCAAAGCCGAAACTAAACCCCTGCGAGAACTTGACCTTGCCCCGCTGGTTCGTGGGCGACGTCGAGCAGCTGGAGACAGTACTAGTCGTGCTCTTACTCGACCCCATCGACGCCCTCTCGCTTCCCGACGACCAGGCAGTGGATTGGGTCTGTTCAGAGGAAACAGAAATCCGCTTGATGGTCGGATCATTGGTGTTCAACTGTGCGAAATCGGTTCTGTCAATAGTACCACGACGAGCAGCTGTCCGCTTTGTTGTTTTTCCACCGGCAGCACCAATGATGCACGACAACCAGGTGCTGGACCTCTTCTTCGCAGGAGCCACTGGCTTGAAAAATTCTTCTTGTTGTCCCGAGGAAACGTTTTTCCTCGCATCGGCCGCGGAAGTGTCGTGGTGGTCAAACGCCGTCGCAGCAGTTCCTTCCGTCGCAGTGGTAGAAGTCGTTGTGGTCTTGGATTTACTCAACAATTCCACGGTAGCGCCGTTGTTCTCGAACGCAGAAGATTCTTCAAAAGCCGACGCTGTCAGTGTGGCTGTCAATGTCGCCGGCATGTTGTCAACGAAATCTTCGCCGCCGCGGTGAAATGTAGTTTGGGTCGCTGATGTAGACGTACTTCTATTCGTACCACTACTCGGTCGCACGAACAATCGCTTGTGTTCATCCACCGGACCAGGATGGCACACCGGTCGCTGTTGCTTCGGTTGCCGCAGCGGTTTTTTGGTCGACGAGGACGACGTCGAGGAACCCCCAAGAAACAACGGCTCCACTTTTTCCTCACAAACGACGCGGGGGATGTGCAGCAAGGTAGGCGGTGCAAGAACGTTGTCCTTCTGCGACGAGATGCCTTGTGCGTAAGCTGGGACCAAAATGCTCAAATCATCGGTGTACAACATTTGCTGGTGGGGCATCTTCGAACTGTAGTTGTTGTTCCTCGTGGTGGTTGACAAGAAACCAGAGGAGCTAGAGGAAGCCGTCGTGAGGACCGACGATGAACCAGTAGAGGCGGCAGATTTGTTTTCCGTCGTGGCAGTGGAGGTTTTCGACAGAGTCTTCGTGTTCGCCGACATAATCACTTCCGAAAACAATTTCACCTCGCCCTCGCTTACGTTTCTCCCACGCTGTAACGGCAGGAACGGCTCGTGGATCATCTTGTTTCCTCCGACCAGCGGTCGGGTCCGCACTTTTGCGCGCAGATCCTTCTTGGCAGCACCGTAGGTCGTGTAGAGAATTGTATTTTCTCCATCTTCCTTCATACCGTGTTCGACGTCTTCGACGGGGGGCAGCTTTTGCAGACGTTCTTGTTGACCACCAGCTGAGCTTTTCGATTTGGGAAAGGACTTCGTCGTGTTGATCGAGGCATCATGATCCGTCGTTTCCATCGTGATTTCCCCTTCGTCGATCTTCCCCCTTGGCGCCGCCAGGCAACCTGCGAAGTAGAGATCATGACCGGTTTGATGTCCAGAGACCACGCCGGTGGAAGTAGCAGACGAGTTCTTCTGGGACGTCGTCGAGCCACTCTTCGCAGGGGTCAACATCTTTTTCTGAACGATGCGGGGATCGTTCTCAGTCGTACCACCAAACTGCAGCTCCGGCTCCATGTTTAGGGCCTGGGAGTGTAACAGGCTGCAGTCGTGGTCCATGTCGACCATTTCTTCCTTTTGGTCCGCCAAAGGAGCCGCAGGGGAAAAAGCTGCATCGTGGTTCCCAACTGCATCGCAAATTTGCTCTTCCTCTGCAACCGTGCCGTAGTCGTCTTCCTCGCACACGGCCGGCATTGGCATCTCGACCTCCTCCGGGTCAATAACAGAAGAGGACGAAACGGATCCCATTGTAGTGACTTTAGGTGTCAAACGGGTGGTTGATGAAGGTGAAAAAGGTGGGATTATACTTGTGAACAAGATAGGGTCAAAAAGTCTCAAACTTGAGAAATGCGGAATAAGTTTGTAGGTACTTTACAATTGCGATGCGCAAAAGTTGTCAAAGCGACGAGAGGATGTATCAGTATCAGACAAAAGGTTGTATAATGAATTTATTAGAAAAATTGTTGTTTCTCAAAATGGAAAGTTGACTTTAGATTGTCAAAACAAAAAACCGCACTGGAACCAGGTTCGTTTTTGTAATGTCATATGAAGGGAGTTCAGGTAGCACGACGCACATCACCAGCTATTTGCCAAACCAATCATGATGATCCCACGACACACGAAAGTGATACTTACTACGACCCAATACCGAAATTGGAGCCGACTTGGAGAAACCAAACTGTTTCTCCAAGTCGGCATATTCACACAAAACGACTGAGATTCTTATTCTAAATACGAAGTATGGCACCGACAAACTTTATCACACGCCCTTTTCGATTTCACGCGACGACTTGTCGTACAAGGATGACTTTCCCCAGATCTATGGCTCTGCCGATCCATCGTGCACATCTACGGTTGAAGGAAACGACTCTGCTAGTGCTACGATTATGAGTATATATTGAGACAGATCACCTTAGTATCAGTTGCTGTTTTGTTTTTTTATTCAGATCACCTGACATCACGACCAATCTTGTGGTAGAAAACAGAAATCGATACTGGAAAGACATGGCTGATTGTCGTGGGAGGGGTGCCTCTATCAGCAAGAAACTTGGAGACCCAGGCAGACAGCGCCTGGGCATACAGGTGGGCGAGACAGAACGCAACGGGCAACGGCTACGGCAGAACGCCCCTCCCGCTCCGGCGCCGCTAACTTTATCTGAGAGGCGCGAAGGGGATATCAATCAATCTATCACTCAAAGCGCGCCGGCCGGCAGCAGATTCTCCGGCGCAAACGAGCGAAGCGAGCGAGCGTCGGGCCGCTTGTTGCCCTTGGTATTTGAGACACCAACCACCAACCAGCGAGGGCCGCAGGCGCATCGCTAACGGGGGCGGCGGAGGTGGTGGGCGCCGACGCGGGGCATCGTCGCCATCGCTGCGGCCCCTCAGCCATCGGCGCGCTCTATCTTTTGTCCCAGTTGGCCGCGGGCCGAAAGCGCACGGCCTCCGCGCGCCGCGCTTCTCTTCAAGCCAGGCGGCGGCCCCGGGGCGGCGACGGGTGCGAAGCAGTAGAGGCGGCCCATCAACTCCGTGCTACCATCCTCGACCCCGAGCGCGCCCATCTTGCATCGGCCTCAGGTCGGGTGGGAGGTGAGGAGATGCGCCCCTTTACCAGGAAGCGGCTGGGGCTAAGGCTTTGGCGGCGCCGACCTCGGCGGAGGCAAGAACCTGCCGCGGCCTTGCCGCAGCCGCACCGCCATCGCTCGCGCTCCTGTGCGCCGGCTTCCCCCGTGGCCAAGCACCTGCGTGCGCCGCGCCCTTCCCGGGCCTGCCCGCTGCTAATTCGCCGCGCCGGCCTTCCCGGGCTCCGCGGGGTCGTACCGCGACAACAGGGGGCCGGGCTCGGCGATACGGAACGGCAGCAGCATTCTTCTCGGCACAAACCCGCTCGCGCCGTCGTAGGCCACTGGGGTAATGATACCAACGCACCCCTTCCTGCCTTGGTAGGCGCGGCACTTTTCGACCGCGCCGCCCTCTGCTTTCCCCCCCGCCGGGCCCGCCCTTTTCATTCGCCCGGCAGCCCCGGCCCGCGTCAGTTCGCCACCGCCGTCCTTCCACAACAGGGGCCCAATCTGCTGCGTGCGCCTGCCTTCGGCCGGCATGTTCTGCGTACAAATGTGGAGCCAAGCGAAATCCCCCCTGGGATCTCCGCGCAAACCCATCAAAGGGCCGCCTGCCTGCAATGCTTCGCCCAAGTGCTTCCTTCTCCATCGGCTGCCCACCCTCCCCGATTTCGCGACGGATTTTGCAGCGGATCCCCCCGGGGGCGGGCCGTTGCCCCGCCGCCGGCTCCAGGCTTGGGGCGCCTGCTGATATATTGACGGGCGCGCGGCATAGGGAAAGGGGCCCGCGTAGCCCCGCCGACGTTTGTTTGCGCCGCTTTGTTCCGCGCGAAGTTCCTCCCTGGCACCAGGCCCAAGAAGGTGGCCCGCCGGTCCTTTGGGGGCGGCACCTGGTGGCGCCCTTCCGCCCAAGAGGGCTCAAGGCCCCCCCCTGGGAAGTAATTCAAGCACCTAGGCCGCGGGCGGGCCGGCGGGCACTGCCCCGGTGGGCAGCTCCCGCCGGGTGACTGCTCTGGCGGGCGCTGTTCCGGTGGGCGCTCCGGCCGCGGCGCTAGGCCCGAAAACACACGCCCCCCCATGTCGCAGACCACTGGCGCGCCCGAATGGCCCGGGCGCGCCACCTGTATCCGTTCGCCCGGTCGTGCGCCCTGCGTTTTTGTTTTTTTGCAAAATCTGTTTGAACGAAAAAACAAAAACGCATTCGCGGCTTGATCAAAAACGCCGCGCTTGTCGAAAACAATGCAGGATCCTCGTACAAAACCTTCAGTGCCAATCTTTTTGATCTAGTCGAGGAACACAAATGCAGGCTGGGTCGAACAATGCCGCAAACAAAGGCCGACAATTTCTCCAACGATGATACTTCTGCTGCTTCATCTTTCAAAAAACGCAAATACTTCAACTTCAATATCACACTCAGCAATACATGTGGACTTCGGCTTCGTGCGTTGCGTCACAACATCATGTCACGTAGAACGAGAAATCTCAGTGAATACATGTGTTAACTCAAACGCATCAGCAACTGCTTCTCTTTCTCGCAAGAAGCTTCGCAAAAGGGTGTTGTGTAATCAAGTACCTAACTTGCCTCGGAGTTTTTAGCCTCATCCACCAGTCGTGTAGTTCGAAGAAAACAAAACTAGAAAGAGAAGCGGCAATCTTGTTCATCTTCTACCGAAATTGCAACTAATGAATGCATCTAAACTTGCGATCAATAGAAGTGCTCTTCCACGACCGAGCGCCACCAAAAAAACTCCTGGATAATATCTTCCTCATTTTGTTCTTCTTCACACCTTCGGCTCAATTCTCAAGGCCACCAAGGAAGCCCTGGCTGGTAAGGCGCTGAGATCTTCGGTACTGCCGCCCTCGAGAGGAACGACGGCTGCGACGTCCTCCTCGCCACCCTGTTCTTCGTGAACGCCCAGGGAAGTCGACCCGCGCCGCCGATGTTCGGTTACACCCCCGTGCGAGGACTGCTCGGTTGTGCGGCCGCTCAAGTCGCTCGACCTCTCGTGGGACTTTTCGTCTCGCCGAGGCTGGTAGTTTGCAGAAGATCCATGATTCCTCCGTGGTGACATTAGTCCCGAGGAATTTGATTGACTGGTTCGGCGTCCAGAACTAGTGTGTCCCGTGCAATAGCGAGGACTACTACTCCCGTGTTGTTGGCCACGACGCCCGCCGCTTTGACTCGTCCTTCGTCCCGAGGTAGTTTGGGACGATAACATCACCCCATCACCCGCACTGCCCTCGCGCTGGTTGTGATGGGAAAGATGAGAATGTTGAGTCTGATACACATCGCGTAGGATGGCGGACCGGCTGGACATCATCGATGCGTCGGTTGTTTTTATCTATCCTGGGGAAAAATCTAGTTGACGTAGTACTCACAACGAACTTCTACCCCAATGAATTCTCATGCTTATGATTCGCATCTGAAGCAGAAAATTTGGAACAATGATACGCAATTCTAGTTGTGCTGTTGTGGCATGATTTGTATCCTTTGTATAAAGAATGCAGCAGCAGCTGCAAGCAGGATAAGCACGCAGATGTTGGCCTTGTGACGATGCCCATGTTGACCGCACAAAAAATAAGGCCAACGCGTCGCACTAGGGTGCTGCCGATTAGCTAGAAACTTGCATATGCGTGACTTCCACCAAGAAAGCGTCTTGGTCTGTGTTGGGTACGTAAGTTCCCAACGTGATCGATTGCCTATGGGGTCGTCGTAAGCAATACGTATTTAATTTCCTCGGGATATCTCCATTGTGGACGGCTTTATCGTCGACCCGGCGGGGGTTGTGATCGGCGAGGTCGGCGAGAACGCAACACTACGCAAAGAAAATGTAGAACCTACTGCACCCGGGGTAGTAGGTGCAGACACGGTCGCAGTTCGTCGTTCTACATCCGCATCCCGCCCGCCACCTATGATCTGAATCTGCTCCAAAGTAGCTCCCGGTGGGCCCGTGGTTCTACTGTCAACCACCCGGGTACTAGTTCCACCCGTGCCCGTGCCCCACCGCTCTTGGATGATTTTGTCGTCCCTCCATTTCCAAATGCAAATCCCCACGAATGCGACGCTGACGACGTATCAAATGCAAACATGTCTGGGTCTGGAGGAGTCATGCTGCTTTTGCATGGCACCGAAGGTCTGGTATGGGAATTCTAGCATCACAGGTCTCGAGAAGCTTCCGCAATGCCGAATCCGCATGACAAATGCCCCATTTTGGTGACAAAAGGTGGGAAATTTTTGCTGCCTGTGCATGAGAGATCTTTATGTGTTGTGAAATGCGCATCACAAGTTCCGACTCTTCCAGACCCAGACATATTTGCAATGCATACCACGGCGATGATGACGAAAAAATAGGTCATGTCCACCGCCGCGGTGAAGCCTTGACTGTCTTCGCCTTCCACGTGGATCGTGTCCTGGTGGCCTTGCTCCGCGTGCTGGTGCTGAGTCACGTCGGCGTGGGCTAAGGCTGGTCGTACAAGTAGTGCAACTAGTATCGGGGCGATGTTGAGTACTAGCTGGAGTTGGGTTGCTGCGAGGGGAAATGTTGAAGAGGCGCATTTCAACTTTTGGGTCGCGGAAGAAATTTTTGAAATCGCACTGCCTGAAGATGTTCCCTGCCGCGGCGGTCCACAAGGGCGAGGCGGCCGCATCGCTGGTGCAGCAAGGGCAACCATTTTTTCTTTTTCGTTGAAAACAATTACGGAAAAAACTGTAAACCTAAGGTAGAAATAAAGCTGGTGCAAGTTGAAAATGGCACCTGACGAGCAACTGATATCGGGCTGGGAGACGAAGAAGTTCAAATGGTGACTCAGATGCACAACCGGGAAACAATGCGGAATAAACGGGAATAGTAGAGGCGACAAATCATTCAATGACCACTGCTTGCTTTCAATTTAGAAACATACAACTGAAGACAACTACGACCACAGGAATTCGACAAAACCGAGGCAGGAGGTGAGAAGCCGCTGGCAAGGAGCGCACCGAAAGCGGAAGAGTGTAGGAGACCGAATTCTGTTGAAATTGCGTACGAAAAATGAGTACCGATCGGGATACTCATGTGAGGCCCCGCAGCCACACTATTATCTTGTTGCGTACCGAGACAGACTCAGACAGACGAGAAAACCGTACGTGGAACGAAATAACCGATTTTTCACGTCTTTGTTCAACTACACCGAAATGCTGAATTCTATGTGCTCTTTGGAAAACTCGAACTCTTCTATGCCTGCATATGGTACCTTTCTTGCGATACTTCTGTTTGGAAGCTGATCAAATCAAATCTCCTTGTAAATTCTCAAAAAAAGACTGTGCAACTACCGCAGGTCGGAATCATTAGTACCTTGAAATTATACGACACAAGTGCTTTTTTGTTCTCAACTATTCATACAATAGGTCTTAGTGTTGACTAGTGAACGAGACCACCATGCGACACCAGAAGTCGCAGGACAACCAGCACAGCCTGATACTCGCACCAGCAACACAAATCCAATTATTCACTGAAAGAAAACTACAAAATTTAGAGCAGAAAACGGCAAATAGCGACGGAATTTTCAGAGTTGCTGCTTTGTAATCCCCAGAATGAAATAGGCTGATGCAGTGGCAGAGGGACGAAAGATTGGATAGGCTAAAAATCGTATTTTTTTACATCGCAAAAAAAGTAATAGTACAACTCAACTTTTCAATTACAACTATCAGTATTCGCAAGGGACGAGACGAGCTAGATGAAACGAAAATTCTCAAAAGATAAAGAAAAAGAATCGCCAAGCTAAACGGATGAATATCAAACGAAGTTGTTGTAGAAAGATACTTGTCGAACTAAATAAGTTTTTGCGTTTTTGTTGCAGACGAAGGGTTTGCGTTTTTGCAAAAAAGCAGTTTAGTAGACACAACCATGGCAGAGAACAAGTACGGCAAGAAATGAGCTCGTTTTCTTTTTACAATTTGTTTTTGTTTACATTTAGCATACTGAAATAAAGTGAAACATCAGCAAAATCGAGAAACTACGGAAATAAAGTTAAACCTCGACCAAATTGAAAGACAAATGCTCGAAACGGAGGAAGAGTAGTACTTAGCCTTGATATTACCCGATACAAGACGAGTACCATAAATTTGTTTTCGCTTGTTGAAAAAATTGTGAATTATTGCCAAAGCACATTTATCGTTGATGTGAGGAAATTGATGCAAATCTTGTTTGACTAAACATGACTTGTGAAGATGAAGTATTTGCTCGTGGATCTTGACCACGGATGTTGACTGTGAAACCGGCTGTATATTGGCAGAAGCTGCTATATACACTGTAACCTCTATTGACGGAAGAAAGAAAATTTCTACACGGGAAAGGAGAAAAAACCATTCGAATTTTGTGAAGCCCGATTTATTTTCTAACAGCTATCTCAAGTAGCACAACCTCGAGGTCAGTCGTCGTGCAGAAGTACTAAGAGTCCCTGATGTCAACACGTCTTTGTCCTCAATGACTCCCTGGTACTTTATCAACTTTCACTCCTTACCTTCCCCCTTTAGCAGAAGAAGTCCCGCCGGCGTTGTTGTTCCGTTGCGCCCCTGCACCACCACGCCAGTTGTTGTTGGAAGTCATGTTTCCACCGCCGTTCATGTTTCCCGTAGTACTCATCTGTTGGCTCTGATTGTACGCAGAGGCGTGCGTGTTGTTATTCCCATAGACCGCGGTGTTCATCATCATGGACCCAGCTTGCATCTGGTTCATCCCGTGTTGCTGCCCCCACGAAGCAGACCCGTTCTGGTGATGTTGCGGGCCCCAGTTACAGCCTCCAGTCGCGTAGGAACCAGGAGCGCCGCCCCAATAATTGGCGCTGTTGTTGTAAGAACCCTGGTGGCCGCTGCAGCCTCCATAGCCGCCGTTCATCATGCTGCCGTTGTACTGGTGCGCGGCCGGCGCACCGGGATAAGAACCATTACCCTGACTGCAGCTTCCGTTGCCATTCATTTGATTGTACTGCTGGTTGCTGTAGTAAGTGGCATTTCCCTGCTGCTGCATGTTTCCGTTGTTCCAGTTCGCATTCTTACTGTAATTGTTCATCCCTGCTCCGTTGTTCTGATGCATGTTTCCACCGGTTGTGCCTCTGTTCTGCTGTTGATTCGCCGTCGTGCCGTTCTTGTTACTATCGCCAGAACCGCTGTTGCTGTTCCCCTGCTGCATGACTCCTTGCTGCTGCTGCCGGTTCATCCCACCGCTTTGACTACTATTGTTCTGCGCATTATTACCACCACCTCCGTTGCGCTTCTGGTGATGCTGATTGTTAGTTCCGTGGTGATTGTGGCCGTTATTACCATGCAGATTCCCGCCGCGGTACAGCGCGTGCCCGACCCGATCGACCACCGCCTTGGCCTCCGCACATTGCGGCCAGCAGGACTTCACAACCTCATTGTACAGATACTCATCCTGCTTGCACATCCGGAACAAGGTGTCAAACTCCACACCAGGTCCGTCCTTATCAAATGTTAAAATGTCTGGGTCTGGAAGCTTGCAATTTGTCATGCTGTTTTTGGATTCCAGAAAAAGAATCTGTATTGCATGAGTACCACAAGGAATGTAATTTTTGCTACGCGGAGAGGGCGTTTGTCATGCGGAATAGGTATCAAGAAGCTCTCAAAAAATCCGTGATGCTAGGGCATGCATCACAGACATCAGGGCTCACGCAAAGCGTGCATGACAAGTGTCAGAATCTTCCAGACCCAGACATTTTTACAGTTGATAGTCCTGAAACGCTTGTAAGACAACGCTCCGCGCCTTCAAGACCCAGTCGGTATTATTGTTCTGCTGATTGTTTTGTTCATCCGCGCTCTTATTCATCTGGTTATTTCCACAGTTGTTGTTTGTGCTGGAATTGTTGTTAGTCCCACTTCCTCCGTTCCGCAACAACCCTAAAGCCAACGTCCCATAGGTTCTCGCATCGGGCGCAACATCAGATTTTTTCATCAATTCCGGAATCTGCAGTGCGTGCTGGAACCATTTGTTATTCAGCAATGCGGAGAGCAAGCAGGTGAAGACGTGGTTATTCAGCGAAATGTTGTACAACACCGGCCACTGCTCCACTAATTTCAACGCCTCATCCACTTTCTGCAATCTCCCGTACATCTTGATCGCAATCGTCAACGTGAAGTGCGACGGGGTGAAACAACAGGTCGGTTTGGAGGTGGTAGTGTTGTTGCCGTTTTTATTCGCGTCACCATTTATTTCTTGACCAGCATAATTCTGGTTGTAAATCATCTCATTAAACAACTCCAGCGCCTGCTCGCATTTGTTGTTCTTCACACAACCGTCTAAAAGCGTGTTGAAGATCACCTCGTTCGGTTTTAACATTCTCGTTTCCTCATTGCAGAAATGCTTGCGGTAAATCTGGATCCCGTGGTCGACTAGGCCATGCATCATGTAGCCTTTGATGAGAGTGCCGAAGGTGATGATGTCGAGTTTTAGGTTTTTACTGAGCATTTCCTCGATCAATTCTTCCGCGTTTTGCATCATGTTCTCCTCTGACCGGCAGCAGGCGTCGATCAAAGTGTTGTACGAAACCTCGTTCATCAGGACCTGATAGAATTTCAATTTCTTTTGGTAGTTTTGCATGGCAAAAACACAAGCTCATGCGGATTCGCGCATGACAAAAAAAAGTGCGTAAAGTAAAAAAGAAATACGTTGTTCTCCCGCACGAACCCCAGCGCCTCCTTGGCCCGCCGTTCCAGCGCAAACCCCTTCAGCAACGTCGAGTACATAATCGGGTTGGGTTTCAGGATCGTCTTGTAGCTATTGAACAGCTCCAGTGCGTAGTTCACCTGGTTGTTCGACACGCACGCGTCAATCATACACCCAAGAGTGATCTCATCCGGCTGCAAACCACACGTCGTCACCATCTCCGCCCAGAGCTTCTTCACGTTCTCCAGGTTTTTCAAAATTCCCCAGCCCTTCAACAAAGATCCATACGTCGGCACGTTCGGGAATTTGATCTCGTTACACTCTAAAATCCGCTTCAACCGTTGGTATTCTTTCCCGCGAATGCAGGAATCAATCGCCGTTTTCAATAAAAATTCATCCTGCCCGATCCAGATCTTATCCAACAGTTTAAAAGCCGCTTTGTTATTCTTCGCGATGTTCACGTTCACGTGGTTCGTCGATTGAACCCGCACCGTTTTCAACATGATCGTCACTGTGTAGTGGTCGATCGGGTACTTGATCCCACAAAGGCCCTCGTTGATGATCCGCCAGGCACGTCTCGAGTCGCCCATCGAGACCGCAAGGTTTAAGATGGAGTTGTAGGAGACTCTATCCGGAGTGAACTGGGATTTCTGCCGTAATTGCTCCAAACAATCAAATGCATCGGGTAAAGTGTGGCAAAACGCCTTCAAATACGTGTTGTAGGAGACAGAATCATATCAAATGTAAAAATGTCTGGGTCTGGAAGAGTCATGCTGTTTTTGCATGACACAGAAGGTCTGGCATGGAAGCTCAAGCATGACAGGTTTCGAGAAGCTTCCGCAATGCCGAATCCGCATGACAAATCCCCCACTTTGGTGGCAGAAAGTGGACAGCTTTTGCTCCCCATGCATGAGAGATTTTTCTGTGTTCTGAAATGCGCATCACAAGTTTGTATTCTTCCAGACCCAGACATTTTTGCATTTGATAAATCACAAAGGTTGAATTGCTCCATTTCTTCCAGAATCTCCTTCGCCAATTCCCGTTTCTTATCCTTGTTGCAGAATTGCTGATTTAACGAGACGATCGTGTCGAGCAGCGCGTTGTAGGCCGGACGGATGAGAGTGTAGTGATTGGAGGAAGTGTCTTTGTTGCTGTTGTTGTTTCCGGTTGTGGTAGCAGCATAAGCATTCGCCTTGGTTATCTCCTCTGCATTTTGATTTTCCTTGCCCTGCTCGCTGGTGTCTTCTTTATTCGCGTGGCAGGCAGCGGCGTTGTTCTCGCGGAGTAATTTCACAATCGACTTCGCCTCCTGTAATTTCCCTTGCCGGCCGAATCCGCGAATCATGGTGATGTAATCCTTCAAATCCAACTGTTTGCTCATGGTTGTGCTGTTCTCAACGTTTGTTGTCCCAGAACTTGTATTGCAGGCGGAGCTACTCCCTGGTGTTTCCGTCAACGACACTTGCCGTCCTGGGTTGGTGTTCATCACCATCGGACTCGGGAGAGTCACAGATTTGTCTAAGCGGTCGTCGTCGTTGTTGGGACAACAGGCACCCGCAGGAGCAGTGCCTTCTTCATTCACCATGGCGTTGGCGCCCCCGTCGACCTGAGGACTACTGCCAGCACTCGTCTCAATCTCCCCGGGGGAGGACAAAGAGGACTGCAAAGAAGTGGCACCGGTTGTGATCTCCTGCTCTGTGCTGGTTTCTCCACCAGAAAGACCGCCATTAGAAGTACAACCACCCGAAACGCTCGTGTCCGTAGCAGAACAGACCAAGCTGGAGAACAACTTCTCCGCAACATCATATTGGCCGAGCTCAACGCAGCATTTCAAAACGCATCCTAATTGCGATGTAGAAGGCGTGTTCTGCTTGTTGGCATTGTCGGAATTAGCGTTGGCTGTATTCCCGGTTTGCAAGTGCTGAAAAGCCGCGTGCTGGTTCTTGCGCGGGGAGGGGAGGTACTCTGTTTCAAGTTTCGATTTGTTCATGCGAATCTGTAATGCGGAAAAAGGTAGAAAAAAGCAGTTTGTCATGCGAGACTAGCATGAGCATCAATTGAATCAATGAGCAAAACAGAAATCGTCCATACCTGGATGCCGCTCGAAAAACAGTTCACACGCGGGTGAGTACATCGAGCAACTCGCGTAGACCTGCATCATGGTGTACATCAAATTCGGCATCAGATCCGACATTTTGTCGTAGAAATATTCCGCGAGTTTCAGTTGCCGGAACTCCGCGCAAATCTGCAGCAAGAAATCCAAATTCTGCGAGCACTCCTTCTGGGTCGGGGTTAGTTGCAGGTACTTCTGCTGGTATTCCTTCTGCGTGAAAGTCGAGTGCTTGCTATTTTTCGGGTTGCAACCATTTTGCAGTAGAAGTTGTGGTTCCGAGAGCTGCTGTTGCTGCTGTGCATGACAAACTTCGCTTTTTCCCATCTGCATCAATTCCTTCACGTCGTAAAACTCCGTGTATTGGTCAAACAGCTTTTTGATTACATCGTGGTCGTCTAAATGGTCGCGTAAGTGGTAAATCAACGACCGCCAGATCCGTAAGCATTCAGGGTACATGGAGATCGGGGTTAGAAATTGCTTGTTGCCCGTCTGTTGCTGATTGTTTTCCATCAGGGTCGACGTCTTCTTCCCGCTGTTTGTCATGCTCGGATTGTTGTTGTTCTCGATTTTGTTGTTCATTTCCCCACAATTCAACGGCGGAGAAACCAAATTAGACCGGATATCGGACAAATCTTCTTTCTCATCCTTGTTCGAAGAAGAATTCTGCGTGACCGAGAGGTCGAACGTGTTGTCCTCTTGCTCGCGGTTGTTCTTGTCTGCCGCAGCCGCATTGTTCCCTCCGTCACGAGACCCACCGCGCATCTTCTCAAACTCCTCAACTTCACCTTGATTTTCGTTACAGTCGGGCGACTCCAACCACGGTGACAACAGTAACGAGTTGTCCTTTTTCAAAACCCCAGAAGTGTTGTTGATCAAGACGGAGGGACTCAAATCCCCTGCGGCGGGGGAAGGTAAAACGTGATGCGAAGTTTCCGTGATCGGGGTTATTTTCGACAAGGGCGGAGTGATTTCCTGGGATTTGGCATGCTTTTTTCCACCAGCAACAGAGCTGCTGTGGCCACCACCACCAATCAGCGCTTCATCCTCGGGGCTCAAGGGGCGGGAGTTGTTACCGGACTTCCCGTTCATCGTCCCGGAAGTTGTGTGCTCCGTCTGGTGGCTGAAAACTTCGTACTTTCCAGCACCCGTCTGACCCTGCGCCACATGCGAAGACGTGTACCCACCAACATTGGTGCTGCAACTGGCTGTCTTGGAGAATTGCTGAGCTGTGCTGGTACTGGAAATACTGTCGGAGGACTTGTTTCCATACCCGCCTTTCGACATCGAATTACCGTTGTTGTATTTCGACATAGTGCCTTGGTGCGTGTACGACTTCCCGAGGTGGTGCTGGTTTGCACCGTTCTGCTTGCCATGGCCATTTCCGCTGTCCTTGCTCGAGCTCCGTTTGTTGTTGTTCCCCGCTGCACCTCCGTTTTTCCCCCCACCGACAGAGCTGTTCGTGGTCGCGGAAGAGGAAGTTTTGGACATAGTTCCACCACATTGCGACTCGGTACAACTACCGTAGTGGTGTTGTGAAGTTCCGCTCCCACCTCCGTGCTCTTGGTGCTGCATCACTACCTCTTCCGTTCCGTTCGTGCTCGGATTCCACGGCGCCGCCCCGGCGCTCATTGTAGTCGCAGTTGTACCAGCGCCGGAATTTGTCATGCTAGTCGTAGCACTAGTCCCCATCTGCTGCTGCATCAGCCACATGTTCATCGCGTTCTGAATGTTCATGTTCATCGCACTCTGCATGTTCATCCCGTTCATCGTCATCGGTGTCGCCCCGTCGTAGGAACTTGTCATGGGCATTTGCATAGAACCAGGCTGCGTACTCACTCCAGAAGTTCCAAACATATTCATTTGCTGCATGTGCTGCAAAAACGCCATCTGCATAGCGTTGGAAAACTGCATGGGATTGTTGCCGTTTTGGTTTTGCTGCCCGACAGAATTATTGTTGCCTGTAGTGGCCGCATTGCTCATCAACCAGTCCATGAAACCGCGAGGGTCAGTGGTGCTTCCCCCTTGTTGCTGTTGCTGCTGCCCGGATCCGTCGTGTGCTGCCGCAGTTGTAGTGCCAGCATTTCCCATCGCAGCCGCGATGTTCACCGGCTGTCCATTGTTCATCGCTTGCATTTGCGACAACAGCTGTGCCTGCTGAAACACGAGTGCGGGGTCTGCGAAACCAGTAGTGCTTGTTCCCCCAGAAGTTGTTGTTCCATTCCCGTTGGCATTTCCACCGCCAAACGCCGCGTTGCAGTTACTCTGCATCTGCATGAACATGTTCTGCAAGTTCAAAGCCGCGGCCGCCGCCGCCGCGGCAGCCGTCTGCGAATTGGCTCCGGCCAACATTCCCGGCATCGGCATCATCGCTCCGTTGATCGACGGAAGCCCAAAACCGCACGCGTTCAACCAGCTTTGTCCGGCCCAAAACTGATCCGCGGCTAGCGCGTACTCCTGTTCCGCTTGGAGTTTGTCCGGATCGTTTCCAACTAGCTCTTGATGCTGTTGCAACGTTGGATCGGTCGTGAAACTATCGCCTGGCGAAGAGGTTAACGCGGAGAGATTCAGCATGTGGTTGTCGATTTGGATCTGGTTGTTGCCATTGACGTTACTCGCATTTCCCCCAGCATCACAAGTTCTAGTTTTGCTGTTGCTGTTTCCGATGCCAGCGTCTTCCTGTCCATCCGCCGGTGGCGGTGGCGGCGGGGGAACGATTTCGTGCTGCTGCTCTTGCTGCTGCTGTTGTTCCATAGCATGACAAGCTGCTGTTCCCATTTGCGCGGCGGCGGCGGCTCCTGGGGGTGCTGCAGCCACCATGATTTCTCCACTGACCGGGTTATAGTAGGTCGGAATCCACTGTTCCTGCGCAGGTGGTTGCGCTAACATCGCTGTACCCTGCTGATGGTGACCATACGTCGTATGATCCATTGCTGCTCCAGCCTGCTGCTGGTGGGCAATGGCAGCACTACCACCCATTTGATGTTGTCCGCCTTGCAAGTTGCCAACCTCCTGTGAATGATGTTCTTCCTCTCCCAAAACTTCCACCCCGCTGTCACTACATTCCTCACTCTCCTCCGCAGAGCTACTGCTTACCGCACAGGAACTGGAGCTGGTATAGGCTTGTGTGTCATCTATGCATTGCAAATATGTCTGGGTGCGGAAACTTGTGATGCAAGAAAGGGAAGAGTGAGCACACTGTGATGCGCTGCCCAGCATGACAAGTTTTTCCGTGGTTCTGCTTCTGAGTTGCGTACTTCGCATGAGAAACTGCGTTTGTGCATGAAAGACGCGAGGAGTTCTTCGCGGCCACGCAATACAAAGTTCAGAGTCATCGTTATGCCAGACGAGCATGACACATCTCGCAATCTCCCAGTCCCAGACATATTTGAACTGGATATCATCGTCCTTCTGGCAACTCGTCGGGCAATCTTGGTGCTCGTACGTCGGGTAAACGTTACAGTTCGCCGGGGGGCTGTTGTTCGAAACAGATAACCCTGGTGGACTATTGAAAATCCTCTCCCTTTTTGTCATGGAGCTGTTGTTGGAAGTTATTTTAGACGAGGATTTCCTATTCCCGTCGTGGTTCTTCTGATCCGGCGTTTTAATATTAACGCTGCTTGCGTTCGAGCTCGCGTTTGCAGCAAGGTTGCCGCGACTGTTATTCATTCCGTGATTGTAAGATCCCCCGCCGTTGCTGGTACCATGATTTCCACCACTCCCGCTATTCGTCTTCGACCGTCGCATCTTTTCACTGTTGCTCATGGTCTGCGAGTGGTTCGAAGCGGAATTGCTGCGTTTATGCGGGGGGGTGCGAACCCCGCACAGGCCCATCGTGGTACCCTGTTGGTTTTGGCGCTGGATGGAAATGTCGGGGGAATTGGGATTCGAACCCGCGATGGAAGCGGCCTTTTGTTTGTTGTCGTTGCTGCGCTTGCGAGCCGATAAAGAGTTGTGATTTGCAGTGCCGGTTGAAGGACCATTGCTGTTATTGTTGTTCCACTGGTGTTGGTTGTTATTGTTTGTCATCCCGCTCATATTTGCGGCTCCTTTCGACGCACCAGTTCCGCTGTTGCCACTGTAATTCGGGTTACAGTTGTTGCCATAAGTAGACCCACAACCCGACCGGCCTTTGTGATTCTGGTTTTCATTTCCGTAGTAAGCGTTACTATTGTTCACCCACTGGTGATTGTACTGCATATTATTACCTGTCATCATACCGCCTGGGACAGTAGAACCCTTCATATTGCCGTACTGGTTACCACACCCGTTCCAATAACTTGCATTCGGCTGGGCGTAATAGCCTCCAGCACAAGCTCCATTCTGATCACCAGTAGCGTTGTTCATACCGTTCTTTTGCAGAACCGTTTTGATGTTGCCACCGGTAGTACCCGCAGAAGATTGTTGCATTTGGCCATTATTTCCACCACCACCGGAGCAAGAGTTGATATACGCGATGCCCGCATTCAAATTCGAAGTCGGACCAGAAAAGTCCTGCTGTGAAGACATGTCTACTTCCACTTTGCTCGTCTTGCGGCGGTTGTTTTGCTGGTGCTGATTCATCTTCCCATTGCCATTGCCATTCGACGAACCGGTGTCGCCGCTCTGCTTGTTTTGCACGTCTGTAGAAGTCTCCACAGAACCTTCGCCACTGCCAGGTTTGCTGTTGAAATTTGCGTTGTTGTTCGTTTTACCATGCTTGTTCTCCCCGGGATTCGTCACTGCTGCAGAAGAAGCTCCTGCACTATCGTTCATCGCCCGTCCGTTGCTGCAATTCGGGTCGATCTGGCAGTTCAAGGGGCTGGTGTTGGAAACCATCAGAGTGTCCTCGTTGTCGCTATTCCCGCCCTGCTCCGCGATGCAGGAGCGATCAAAGTTGCGCAGACTCGGGGGGACGACAGCGGTTTTGTTTTCTTCTGGCGCAGAATCCTTTTCAGGAGACCGATCCTGGGGACTGGTTGTGGGCACGACTGTAGTCGCATCTTGAACTTTCGACGCGTTGCTGGTACCATCCCCTCCGGCACCAGAAATTTCACCAGCGCACGCAGTTTCCTCCGAAGATGTCTGCGCAGCCAGGACAGCCGCGGGCTCAGGACCATCCTCAGAATTAGTTGCTTTCATCTTTTTGTTTTTGTTCTTCTTGATTTTCTTTTTCTTATTGCCGGTTGGTCCGGTCGCTCCCATCGACGTCCCGGGCGGATCTTCATCCGGACCCTCGGTCTCTTGCAGGTCGTCTTTATTCATCTCGGTTTTTGCTGTATTAAAGCACTCCTGCATGAGAAGAACCTCCTCGTCGGGCGGCTGCTCGTTTGATTCCGCGTTATGGTTCTCCTCGCTGGAGGAGGAGAAGAGCGCGTTTTTGAACGCTTGCAGCATAGCTTCACAAAGCCGGACGACTGAAGCGGCGTCAGAGGGAGCAGAAAGAACGCGGAGATGCAGGTAGAGCTAGAAGACCAGAGCAAGACTGGACGCAATGACACGGGTCCACAGAGGACAGAAGTTCTTCGGGAACAACCAAAGAGGAAACAACGAAGTCTATTCTACCCGGAGTGCGAGATAAAACACATTCGGCTCTAATTAGTGGCAGAAATGAGAGTAGAAATCTTAGTCGAGAAACGAGGAAACAAAAAAAACAATTTAGCAGAAAAGAAAGAAATAGAAACTTTTAGCACAAGATCGTGAAAGACAGTTTTTTAGCAGTTTTGCAGAACCCGAAAATCTTGATTTTTTATGTTTTCAGCAGAAACGATAAGTGAGAAACGAAAACCTATTTTGAACAGATGAAAGGTGAGAATTCGAAACACATAGAAACTGGAATTTTTCGTTACAAGCAGCAAAAGACAGCGAAATTTATTTAGACAGCAACAGCAAGGCAATCTTGCGGAGGAATTAATAACCAAAAAGGCTGTATAAGACCTTGCCGAAAAATTCAACTACACAAAACCGAAGGGCAGCTCGAAGATACTAGAAGCATATGTTTTCTCAGACAACAAGGGACCAAAAGTGGCACCAGGGTGGAGTGTCAGCGCTTTGCTAAATTCTTTTTTTTTGGCGCTGGGCTTGGCTGAATAAAAGAAGACCTAGACCACTTATCACGCAAAAGCAAGAAAGGAAACTGAGCAGCAATGAGACAAAGCAAAGAAAACCATGCGACCGAAGGCTCGATCTGAGTCTTGACGAACACAACAGACTGACAAGACGAAATGCGGCAAGGGGGCCGCTAACATTTATCACAGCCGCGACCGGCTCCAGGCTTCTGGCGAGCGTATATGAAAACACGCCGAGCTTGCCCGTGGCCCGGCATTGACACGGCGGCCACCTGGCCCAGCAGGACCAGCGAGCGCGCGACGGGGCGAGCGACGGCCCACGGGCGAACGCTATCGCCGTGCCGCCCTTGCTTCCGGCGAGGGCGGGGGGCAAGCGGGCCGGCCGGGGCTGGGCTTTGCTCGTCACAGGTAACCCTCCCCCACCCCGCGGCCTCTTTGGGCGTAATGGATACGAAACAGGGCGCCGGGGTACCGGGCTGCCTTAGGGCCGCCAACGCGCCAGCTTATGGCGCGCGCCCACGGCGTTCTGCGCTTCCTTGGGCGCCTCCAAATTTGCGGCGGCGCTTCGCTTCCCCGGGTCGGTCCGACCGGGGAAAGAATACTGGGCCCCCTGCGGGGCGCGGCCAAGGTGCGCGATTTCCGGCGATAAATGCCTCGACCGGCGCGCGGCGTGCTTCCCTTTCCGCCGCGCCCCTCCCTGCCGCCTCCGCCACCGTCGGCGCCCCCCGGACCTGCCGCCCCCTCCAGAGGGGGGGCAACACCGAGACAGCCAGGGGGGGCAGACTGGCCGGCCGAACAAAAGGCGGCCGGGTCGGTGCCCCTCCGAGGCGCACTGCATTGCCCCCCCAAGGGGGGGCGAGCAGTTCACCGGGCCCGCCCAATAAACTAACGCCCGGGGGTGCCTGGCTATCGAACGGGACCCGGCGCGACCACGCCCGGAGCGGGTCTGCCTCGATACGCTGCGGCCGGCCCGCCCCGGCGCCCGATGGAGACGCCCTCGCCCCCCCCCGCGCCGGCCCCCTTGGCGTCGACACTTCTTGCCACCCGCTTCGGGGAAGAAGTTGCCGCCGGTCTCCGACAAAACAACTTCCCCAATACGCGCGGCCGGCCAAAACTCGCACGAGGCCCAAGATGGTTGCCGGCGTGGCGCTCCGAGGCTAAGACAGGCGGCAACGTTATCGGCCTTCGTGTCGCCATGGACTAGGCGCCGCCGGCAAACTGGGGCCGGCCGGCGCCACCGTTAAAAGCAGGTGGGGCCGCTGCCAAACAGCGCGCCCCCCGAAAGCGCGCGAGGCGGCAGAACTGCGCAGAGGCTACCCACGTCCGTTGTAAATCGCTCTCACTGACATTTCCCCAAGCAAGGAAGGTCCTCCGCGGAACACAGCGCAAGTTTAGAAACACTCGCTGAACTACAATGAGTTTCTGGCACCATGTCGAATCCGACAAGAACCAACGGTCTGTGCAAACACGGTAGCTGATTTACGAAACACAAAATGGCACAACACTGTGGCTGCGCACGCACGGAGTCATGTCTTTCATCCTCTTCAAAGGAAGATTTAGCATCGCAAAATACAGTGGAAGCATTTAGCATCCTCTTCAAAGGAAGATTTAGCATCGTGATATCAGATACAGATTCATGCTTGGGAATGAGGATAATGTAATTCCCTTCGCGTGTTATGTTTATGTATGAGACTCTGGTTAGCGGATACTAAGAGTAGAAAACAAAGTAGTACAAGGATTTTCCTAGATGAGGCAACAACTTCCTCACATCTGCCACATTCCGATCGAGAATAACCCTGACGAAAGTGGTCGGCAAAAAAATCTATCAACTGCATCTGCGCCTAGTAGATCACCCAGAGCCACGCGCTACCGCGTACCTTCGGGTCCTCCCGCGGCGACCATCAGATCACAACACGGACTATTTGCTCCTCTGCCTAGCAGCACTCTGCGGGGTCGCTTCGGACCGTCGGCACCGTTCTCAAGGCCGGGTCCTTGCCCTCCGCGCCCTCCTCCGCAGTCGTGCCAACATCTTCACTACCGCCAGACCACTGCGACGGCTGCAGCCTTCCGCCACTTCCGTTTTGATCCACACTCGCACCAGCACTTTGGGGTGGCACGGCGCCCGGACGAGGACCTTCACCAGCAACACCGTTTTTCGCGTGACCGCGAAAGATCTCACCACTAGACGCCTGACCGGCGTGTCCCGAACCGGCACGCAACCGCCGCTGCACGAGGTAGAAAACGCTGTCCGCTGGCTTAATCGAGACTGAGAAATCCGCGGGCAAATCTTCCGCAATAATTTCTCCCTTGTTCCACGCGTCTGCGACTGAATATTCGAACTTGTTGCTCAAAAAATCCCGTTTTTCCTTCCCGCACACCTTCCTCCCGCTTCCGATTCCCGCAAACGGTAAGCGGTTCGACGGGTAGGGGACCATACAAAGAAACTCGTTTTTCCCTCCGATCATCCCATGTGGACACTCGTTATCCTTGCAGCAATACGCCCTCGGGATCGTGCTGTCATCTACTACTTCGGGCGTAGAAGTTGTTCCGCTTGTTCCACCACCACTGAAATACGAGTGCCTTGGTTCACACGCCGCACAAACGCCACTCGAGAAGTTGTTCTCTCCCCCGGCGCACACATCGCCACATTTCTCGCCGGAAGAGAGATAGGTGATTTCATCCGAGATAGCTTTCCTCGTCGATTCTTCAAGCTGCAAAGACTCCAGTTCACCAGTTCCAGAATCCGTCAAGACTACCGGCGGCAGCAAATCTTCCGCCTGTCTGGCTCGCCGGTCGATATCCAAAACGGGCGTTTGGAAAATTTCCGCCAGCATGCAGGGTGTGAGGTTTACATCGAAAGTCGTTTTATCATCCGAATTCAAAAGCAACACCGCCTGCCGTACCGTCCTGCCATTCCGTGCATGGTCCTCCCGTCGATTCTTTTTTGTGTCCATCACGACTTCCGCATCTGAAGCTCCTGTGCCGATTTGTCGAAAAACTTCGTCTAAAGCTTCGCTCTCTCCCGGAACAGGTAGGACTTTCGTGTGCAACGTCAAAGTGTTCCGATAAAACGCTGGCGAAGGCTGCACAGAAAGGCAGAGATTTTCGGTGTTGTCGAGCTTCAACCGGCCAGTGTTGGTCTCCGGATCGTTATCCGCCCAGGAGAAAGTGGAACAAGGTGTATCACTTTCCGACGCCGTCTCTTGCCTCGTAAACCCGAAACCCGTCCGCCGGTCAACTAGTAGTACACTGTTCATCGAGTTGTCGTCCACAGTAGGGATCATGCAAGAGCCCGTTTCCCGGTCGATTAACCTTTTCTCCTGCTCGGAAAAGTAAACTTGGGACTTTTCGAGATTTCTGCCGACCTTCTCGCAGGGATACGCGGCCAACATCGCATTTTTACCTGCGGCTCCATGATCGTCGGTGATTTTCAGACAGTAGGCATTAGTTTTTCCTCCAGAAAGATGAAGATTGAAATTCCTCCCCGTCGCAGCCTCGTAAAGTTTCTCGTTCACGCGAAAGTAAACCCCTGAATCCTCGTCATTTTGGAAAAAACCCGTTTCTAACCCGGACAAAGACTTCTGGTCAACCGTTTTTTGTCCTAAATCAGTGCAATCCCTTGCCCAGAGGAAAAGCGTGTCGACCTCCGGTTGTGGTTCCCAGCTGTACATTCTTCTCCCCAAGTCCCCGCTCCAGGCGTTGTTCACCGCGACCGCAATTTCACTGTTTCGCATCTTCTGGATGTATTGGACCTTTTGGTTGCCACGTACGTCCTCCAAGCCGAGGACCGGCAGGGCCACTGTTATCGCGGATGCGGCGACAGCAAGGGCCTGATTTTGTTCCTGTTCCAATGCGCGGGGGTTCAACGGCTTTTCGAACAAAGTGTCGAAATCAGTGAGAAGGAACTCTCTACTGGAAAGCCGGAGGGAAGATGACCTTGCGCTGGTGTCGTGCTGGAGTAAAGATGGCGGCGACATCGTGGCTTTTGCCTTTTGATCATGCGTCTCGTCCACCTCTGCCGCCACTGGAAGAACGTCTGTTGTTGTTGTATCATTCCGATTTGTAAGAAGAAGGCTCTCGCTGACCACATCGGTTGTCTTCTCTAAGCGGTCCGGCTCCTTGTCCTGGGTTTCTAGAACGGAGGAGGCGGAAAAAAGTGCTGTTGTATCTGTGGATCGGCCGTGAAGGAGGGCGGGTTTTGATGAAGATAATGCTGTGCCAGCAGTTGTTCTACGGGAGGCAGTAGTTGTCCTTCTTCTTTCCCGCGTTTTCGTGACGGTGGCCTGGAGGGCGAGGGCCTGTTCCTGCGTCGCTGCGGAAATGGCCGCGAGTAGGGTAGTGAACCGCGGCCTTCGAGCACGCATGGGGCAGGTAGTGCGTTTTGAAGAGGTTTTGAATAAAATTCAATTCTGGCAAAAAGTGTGCTTAAAATGAAATTGATTTAGTTGTCAACTTTGATACCAAAACGACAGAGAAAAGTAGGCGTGAGTCAAAGTAGTTTGGGTTGCAGATGAGAGAGCTAGAGCTATAGGAGTAGAATAACGAAAAAGAGAGGACCTGCGGGCTATAGGATAGTGCAGCATTACTTGCAAAAAAATGACTCGCGATTCACGCAAACTTGGCTAACAGAGTGCTCAAGAGAAAACTGGACAAAAACTGAGAGCACGACAAGAAGACGAAGAAAGTTTGAGGACGAAAGGAAAGTCACTTGCGCTGCCGCTAGTTGTACGAAAGATTCGCTACGATCGAGATGAGAGCACAGCACGATGCTGTACCAATGGTAACAAATTCTGACGATAAAGGGACGAGTGAGCCTTTGTGGCTCCGATTCAACACGGCGTCACATTGTAATTGTAGACACGGAAAACGACAAATGGGTGAACACGCCATGCCAAGTGGCGGTGGACAAAGCGGAAGTGATAGCCGAAGCTGCGCCGCAGCCACGGGCGAAGGAGTTTCTTGTCCATACAATGATCGCACGAGCAAAAGGTGCGGGGCCTCAGTCACCGTGCGTACCAGGTGGCGCAGACCCGACAAAGAAGCAGCGGCCCAAGAGACCCTAGGCTGCGCCGCGTGGTGCTACTTGCCCGCCGGCGCGCCAGCTCCACAGACAAGTTTCCACGCCCGACCGGGCGGCGCGACGCGGAAAGGCCGGGCGCCCCCTGCTTCGTTTTCCACGCCCCGCGCCGGGCGGGCCCATTTCGGGTGGGAAGGCGCGCAAGGAGTTGGGCGCAGACCCCGCCAATGCCGCGAGCGAAGGAGCGCCCCCGAGGCAGGCCGTCGCGCTGCCGGGGCCGGGCGCCCGGCCAAGCGAGCGCGGGGGCGGCCGCGCTGCAGCTTGCGCAGATCGGTGGCAAACAAAAACGAAGCGGAGCGCGTTGGGGCCGCGGTTTCGCAGTGGGTGTAGGGACGCGGGCCGCGGAGCGCCCGCCGGGCTGTATGATGCGAAGCTAATTCGATCCCTTCTTTGCCGCGGCCGCGGCGCCCGAAATTCTTCGCGTACTTTCCCAGGTGCTGCGCTACGCGGCTTGCGGGCGCCAGGCGACCCGCACCGCGCCCCCGCGCCTGGCGCGCCCCGGGCCGGGCAAGCCTACAACGCGCGCGGGCTATTGCATTCCCTGCGCGCCAACTAGCGCCCCCCGGTACCCGCCGAAAGGGTAAGCGCGTGCGGGTCGCAGGCCATTCGCCAACAGGGTGGCGAAGGCCGGCCGCGCCATCAGACCAACGGCGACCCTGGCGCGCACCTTCGTCCGCCGAAACAATGAAGGCGCCCCCTGTATACTCCGCCAGAGCCTTCCGAACGACCGCCAGCGGCGTGTGTCCCTCCGCGCCGGCCACCATGGGCATGGCGGTGCTGGGCATAGCAGGGCGGGGGCCCTTCTTTCCTTCTTCCGCCCATCCTTGGAAGGGGGTTGCGCGGCCAGCTGCTGCGCCGCCCGCCCCCACAGCGGTGGCGCCGCGCGCTCGCGGGTCTTGCGCCTGCCGCCATTCATAAGGCGGGCGGCCCGCTTTTCCCGCGACGCCTTCCGTCGCCCCACAGTGTTTGCGCCTCCCGCCACCTGCGCGGCCCCAGGTCTTCCAACTGGCCACGCTCTCGGCTGGCGCGTCTTTGTGGAAAGCGCCCCGGGGGTGTCCGGTGGCTACGCCTTCCACATCGGACAGCTTGGCGCCGTCGTCTTTAAGTTTCTCCATTGATGGCATTTCATACATGCAGCCCCGACACCGGAATCGCATCTGCTCGCTTTGGCAGGTGCAGTCTCACACCCGAGCACGCCAGCCGCTGGCACCTCGTTCCAATAGAACACACCTTGACAGGATGGCTTAGAAGAAAGAACCGCTCTTCGTCTTCGAACTCAAGACAGGCAGGTTGAGCACCACAAACAGAGCTCCAGCACTACGGCAAAATTGAATAAAAACCTTGTCACGAGACGGGGACCTGTGCCTCAAAATCTTTGCTCACCAAATTCTGCGCAAAAAAACCAAACACTTTCAATGTCAATCTGGAGGGAGAAATCAACTACTTAAACTTCATCACGTCATCAAGACCGCCCCCGTTTCATTTCCTTTCCCCAGCTACTTCCCGTACCCCAGCGGATCGAACATGACATTCAAACTTCCCCGTTCCGACATGAAGGTAGAACTCCCGTGCACCCCCGCCGCGTCGTGGTGGTGATCCTCGTCATCCTCCTCCTGTTCTCCGCCGTAAAAGTAATTCGCCCGCACGGATTTCTTCCGGTACATCTCCGCCCGCAGCTCGTCCGGCGTTTGTTCCCTCCCCCGCTGCATCACCGCCTGCATGTTCCCACTGCTACCTTCTCCCGGCCGGCTGGCGAAGTTCGCCGCCCGGCTCCCCGGGCCGCCGGAGGCCATGCCGGATGATAGGCCACCACCTAACCCGCTGTCTGTTGGCATTACCGCGTTCCGGTCGCGGCGTCTTTTCGGAGAGTTTGATGATGTAGCCGTGCCAGGTTCCTCCTGTGGCTGAACTGGGCCGTTCTGCTCTTCTTTCGGCGCGAAGATATTTTCCAAAATGCTGGTCAAAGACTCGCTATCCCTGTTCCCCGCCCCCGCCATTTGCGATTCGTGCAGATGTCGTCGCGCGGACAATGGTTCGTATACCTGCTGATCCAAGTCCGCTATTCTTTCGTAGGGGCGCAACGCGGCAATTGTGCCGGAGATCGCGTCGGAGTCGCGGACTTGCAGCTTCACGGTCAGGCTGATCGTGAAGTACACAATCAATAAAAAGAAGAAGATCATCGGAGGTAAAACCATTCGGTGCGTGATGGATGTCAGCTTGTCCTCCTTCGCGGGGTGCAGAATGACGACTTGCAATACGTGGCTGATCAAGTAGCAGAGCAGACACGCGACGAACTGGAGGTAAAGCACTTTCTGCTCGTTGCGAAGGTTATCAACAGCGATGTTGACCTTGTAATATATGTGGCAATATTGATTTTGATTTTGTGTCAAGCTCAACATGCCAATCCTGCATGACAGACTGAGCTCTGTTGTGAACAACTCGCAACACAAATTCAAATTCTATCCGAAGAAACAAATGTATACCGACGTCGCCCCCAGGCTCCCCCGCAACGCCAGACTCTTCCCGAAGATCACGCTGAAGATACAGGTGACTGCGATCGATAACGCCAAACCCAGTGAGACCGCCGTGAAAACGACGTAGACAAATTCCATCTGAAGAGAAGTAGTCTTCGCCGGGACGGAGTTGGTCAGCTGATCGTACGCGAAACCGGCAAGCATGGTGGACGAAACCGTATCCACAGCAAATGTTGCCCCGTGCACGATGCAGAAATTACAATCAGGATTATGCGGTTTCCGCATGACAAACTACAAGGGGCGTGCTCTAACTTGGTGAAATTTGTGATGCGTTTTTGACGTCGCTCGTCGTGTGCGGGAAAAAATTTGTATTGCATAAACCGCCATGGTGTCGTAGTTGGAGCAGTACCAGTCGAGCTCCAGCTGCCGCAGGTCGATCTGCTCCTTGGAGACCTGGGTCACGACTTGGTTCTTGTACAGCTGCAGCATCTTTTATCAGGTAGGTTTTTTGCCCGAGGTCGACGGTGCCAGCTCAAACAAAGCTTCTTATTGTTACTCGTCCAAAACAATTTTCAATTGCTGTTCACCAACACGACCTTCATGGCGCTTGTTTAGTGCGTTTTCTTCCCTCAATCGCAGACGCCACTCGTGCAACCAGCAGACTCACTCGCGCAAGCAGCAGACTCGAGAACAACTACGCTGTCCGACATTCAACGGACCAGGCCATGCCTCCACTGGCTGGTCTGGCATCGCTTCGCGCAGAGGAGGCAGAGGCAGATCAATACTTGCGCCCACCTGCAGCGTGGCCGAGCGTCACTCGGCCTCACATGATACACAGCCGGCAACATGCGAAAACGTAGTCGGCCGGCCGCACGAAGGTTGCCAAGCAAAGGCCCGCGAACAGGGGCGCGGCTGGTAGGGCAAACACCCCACAACGGGCGCGCCCGGGCCGACGGGCAAATACGCCGCGCGCGCCTCGCTCCAAAAATACGCCCCAATGAGGGGCCCGGGCCTTCTTCGCCCGCAACCACAAAGCCCAGCCGGGAGGGGCGGGGGCCACGAAAGAGGCCCGGCGGGGCTGTGAAACCACCCCGCCCGGGCCCGACCGGGGCCTGCAGACCAGAGGGCCCACCGACCAAAAAACACCGAAGGGGCCCGGCCCCCTCGAAAGGAACAGCAACCAAGCCGCGCGCCCCGCCGTTTCGCAGTCTGCGGCGGCATACATTCCGCCGGTCTGCGTCGGCAAATGCTCCGAGGCGCGCGCGGTTCCGGGGGTCATCCTTCTTGCGGAACCTCCGGCGCCTATCGGTTTTCTTCTCCAGCGAAGCTCCGAGGTAGCGCGCGGCCCGCCACTGTCCTCCTGCTTTTCCCTGCTCGCCGCTGGCCGTCCCATCCTGCAGCCGCGCCCCCGGCCGGGGGTTTTGTTGGTGCCTTCGCCCCGGAGGACTTGGAGAGCCCCCGCCGCCCGGGCCCCCGCCCAGGCTCGGGGGGCGGCGGCCGCAGGCGCGCACGCGGGTGGCTACCACGTAGCCAGCTACTTTAGCACCGACCCCGCGCCGCAGGGCCCGGACCAGCGCGCCGAACTCGCGGCAGGCCGGCGCCCAAGTGTGCGCCGGCTGCTGCGCTTGTAGCCGAGCCGGATGGCGCGGGCGTCCTCGTAGGCGTGCGTGGCTTGGATGTGTCCGGCCTCCCGCACCCATTAGCGGCGCGGTGGTAAGTATCTGGAAAACCCGCCCGCGAACATTTCGGAGACCCCCTGCGCCCTCATGGCTGGGGGCAAGAGCACCCGCACACAGGCTTCGACATCGCCCAACCATGAAAGTGAATCAGTCGTCGAGGCGCCTGCAAACTATACGCAGCGCCAACGCGCCGCGTCTGCAAACAAACACCCGCAGCCATGCACTCCTCTCTCAGTGTTGAACCAACGTCATGCTGTAGCGTGAACAACAACAATCCGACAAGAGCAAGACTGCATATGAGCATCGTTGCACCAGCTTCAAATGCGGGCATCATATCATCCGCGCCCTCAAGAGAGAACAAAACATTCTCGCCAGCCTTACTGCATCCACACCAACTTTTCCACCATCACAAGTCCGGTGCTCAAGGAGTTTCATTTTTGTAGCGCTAGCATCATCACCTGCAACTAGGCAACATCTTCGAGTAGATACAAGACATTTCAATTCCGTTGTAGCTTTGGCTCTCATAGCCTCGTCCATTCTTATCTCGGTTTTTTGTACAGGTAGAATAAGCTGCTTTTTAGTTCACCGGTAGCAAAAGCTAGTTTGAAACATTTTCGAGATAGGAGATAGTCAGGTCGTTGAAGAGAAGATTTTAGCTTTACGAAACAGGGAAAAAGCCCACAAACAGGCTTCGAGTTAATATCACAGTCAGTCATTATTGCGAGGTCTGATAGAGGTATCTTGATCTTTGCTGTATACGAAAAAGTTGTAACAGATGCAAGTACGAAGACGAAGAAGCGCTTGTCTTCTTCTCAGCATTAACATTGGTTGTGAGTTGATTTTCGCCGATATTTTTCTTTCTCATAAAACTGCCAAAGTTGAAACCTGTAATATTCGTCATTTTCACATAAGTAGCTTAGTTCGTATCTCAAGCCAGTTTCCCATGCGGGGAAAAAAGCGAATCGCTAATTTTTCTCGCGGTAATTGATTCTGAAATTACCAACATAGGTGCGCGCAACTAATTCACTGCAGAACTGTTTTCTTCAGTTAGCAGCGGAAGATTTTACGGAAATAATGGTTTAGTTCTAATTGATTCGTGTGAAAATCACATCTGCCCCTGACGAAGCAGCAAGCATACATATCTTCACTTCTTTCCTCCACCTAATTTCCACTCACATTCTCCACCCCCTACAAACTCCGATCCTTATTCCGTCTCTTCCTCTGTTTCCGCGCCGTGTCTTCCTCCGGATCGAATTCCCCCTGAAAGTCAAATTCGTTCGGCTCCGCCAACTGCGGTCGGTTCGACTGTCTGCTAGACCTAGAATGACTCCTAATCGAATTCGACCCCGTGTTCGGCCGGGACTCCGAAAACTCCCCGGCAAATAACTCGCCCGAGATTTCCCGGCTGTGGTGGGCGGAAGAGAGGTTTTCCCTGTCCCGGTCTCCGCCCCTGGATTTACTAGACCTGGAGGATTTCCTTTTCTTTCTCGACGATTTCGAGTCCCGCAGAGAATCATTTTCCCCGTAGGAAGAACTATCCGGACGGATCAGAATGTTCCCAAACGGGTCTGGGGTGGCGAATTCCGTGGCGAAAGTGACCTGTTGGTTCTGGGAGTTGTTGAAATTCGACTGGGAAAGCACTTGCTGAGTGGAGATCGACGCGGAGGAGGAAGTGCCAGGGCGATGTTGGAACTCTGAGGTTCCCGGCCGGCCGACGCTGTTAGTACTGTTATTCCCCTGTGTAGTCATGCCGTTATTTGCACCAGCCTGCGTCGCCGTCGCCGGTTCGTCAAATGGGAAGAGGTTATCTGCATTTCCGCTCGACGTTCCTGGCCTTGTCCCCGGCTGATTTCCTGGCGGGAACATCGATTGCTGGGTCCCCGGCCGAGAAAAACTCACCATCGAGCCCGCGGCGGAGGAATTTGGTCTAGTTGACTGCTGTTCTACGTTATCATTCGGTGCGAACATGGAAGCCGCTTGGGGATCGCCCGCCCAGATGGTCGGCATGTTGTTCTCTAAAATGAATTGGTCGTCTTCTTCAAATTCATCATCGGAGTAATTTTCCTCTGGCGTGGCGGATTCTCCTTGCTGTGCTGTTGTCGTCGTTATAGGTGCTGCAACCTGCGCTGTACTTGTTGTCTGTTGTGCGCTTGTTCGCGGCTGTTGTTCCCCTGCTCGCCTCTGCTCTCTCTCCCTCGTCGTGCTTTGACTCGAGGCTGGCGGCGAAGGCTGCTTCGCAGTGGACGACGGCCTTGTACCCCCGTGCTGCGTATGGATTGCAGAGATGTCTGGGTCTGGAAAAGTGCAAGGTTTGTCATGCTAGGCTAGCAAGACTCTTAAGTCTGTCGTGCGCGTTACCCAAAGGCGCTATTTTTCTGTGATGCAAAAACGCAGTTTGTCATGCGGAATAGGCAAGGCTCAGAAGCTCAGAAACTTGTCATGCTGAGCCATCATGTGTGGCATCCACATTCTAACTCGCTCAGCATTACAAGTTTCCAGACCCAGACATTTTTGCATCTGATACTGCGGCCGTTGCGAAGATTGGGAGGAGGTTGTCGCCCCCGGGTTCCCTCGGGAAGAGGAAGACGCAGCTGGCGTTTTTCCCCTAGAATTTGCTCCACCACTGCTTCCAGGTACTTTCCTTTCCGAGGATGATTTCGTAGACGGCCGGTTCCTCGCCCCGGATGAGGCAGCAGGGGTTGTCATCCGCCCAGCATTTGTCGTGCTGCTTTCCCGACTAGAAGGCACAGCGCCCCGACTTCTCGGCGGCACGGCCGCTGGCTTCTCCCCCGGCGTCATGTCGTCACTCACACCAAACGGCAGCAATCTTTGTTGCAACTTGTCCTGGTTCTCTACCAATTCCAACTTCCCGGTTCTCGTGTCCATTCCGACATGATTTTGCACCGCCGCCCCTAAAGGCGATTCCGACCCAAGAACATTGTCCTGCGGGGAAAAAATCTCATTCTCCGCTACGGTCGGAAACGGGAAGTGCTCCACCTGGTTCTGATTTTCCTTCTGCCCCTCGGAAGAGCCAGCCGTGGAAATGGATAAATGGGAAGAAGATGTTCGAGGCGGTTTAGAAGTGCTGCTGCTTTTCTTCTGCCCACCTTGGCTGCTTTTCGACGCCGATGTTCCCGCTTTCATCTTCCCAGATGATGACACTAATTTCCCTCCGGAACCAATCGCAGTAGATCCGGAACTTGTCACGTTCCTTTCCAGAAATTCCGTTTGCGCGGTGGTTGGTTTGGAAAAGGTGTGGTCACCCTCGTTGTTCATGTATCAAATGCAAATATGCCTGGGTCTGGACGATTTCACGACTTGTCATGCAGGTGCAACGTGACCCATAAAGTCTGGAATGCAGGACCTGGCATGACAGATTCTGTGACATGTGTATCATGCCTATTCTGCATGGAAAACTCCCTCCCATCCTGGTCAAAAATGAACAGCTTGTTTTGATGGTAGCTACGCAACACAAATTTTTGCATGCATGGTCCAGATTTAGCATGACAAGTCTTGCACTCTTCCAGATCCAGACACTTTTGCAATGCATATCATGGGTGTTTCCTCAACTTCCTCCTGCTCAAACTCCTCGTTTTGGTACTGTTCATCATCTGACGCAATGGGCTCGTCGAGTGGTTCGGTTTGTTCTGCCGGTTTTACTTGATTTTGCTCCGTTTCGCTCGTTGTCGCCGGAGCGGTACCAGAACCGGACTCCTCCTCAGTACCGGAGACAACTTTATCGTCAGAACCACTTGGCATCGGAAATTCCTCGGAGTCTAGTTTTGAAGTGTCCGTCATTTTCGATTCTTTCGAGGTGGTAGATTGATGCTGTTTCTTCTTCTTCGCTGCCGGATCGGTTGTTTTCTTTCTCTTCGGAGAAGTTGTAGTTGTTTTCTTTTTCGAATTCACGTCCGACCCGCTGCCTGACAACAGCATCTCCACCTGGTCCCCCGCGTAGGGGCTCGCCAATGGCTTCGTGGTCGAATGTTCCTTACTGGTGCCCTATCAAATGCAAATATGTCTGGGTCTGGAGCAAGAATGTGAGATCTGTCATGCAGTTTTTGCCTGACCCTGATCGTCTGGCATGCAAGCTCTAGCATTACAGACTTTGTTGAGCAGGTGCCCCAATGCCTAATCCGCATGACAAATCACCTCTTTCGGTAAGAAGAGCTGGACCCTTTTGCTAGTCATGCATGCCAGATCTTGTCATGATGTAGACTTCGCATCACAAATTCGAACTCTTCCAGGAGACCCAGACATTTTTGCAATGCATATGTCCGCAATAGAACCCTGTCCGGAGGATTTTTTCGACTCTTTAGACTGGGTGGAAAAACCGGAAGACTTTGTGTTGTTCAGACTGTTGTTTTTCGAAGACGGATTTGTATTTCCGCCAGAAGTTGTTCCTCCTGCGGTTTTTTTCCTTTTCTTCTCCCGTTTCTTCTCCTGCATGTCGTCCAAATTTAACACTTCGATCTGACCGTACGGACTAGCGGCGACAACCGATGGTGGGATAATGCTATCCTTCGTCTTCGGCCTACTCGATGCAGTCAACGACCTATCTTCGTCTGTCCCGAGACTACCTGCTGTGTTTTTGCTTTGCTCGTTCAACAATAAATCCTCGTTTTCACTGCTGGTTTTGTAAGTCTGCTCGGCGGAGGAAACGACATCTGGCAAAGGGTAGTTGTACTGCGGAATATCGAAATCTTCCACCGTGTTCTGCGGCGTTCCCATTTTCACGTTGGTTTCTGCAGGACCAGGCGCACCACTACCGTCCGCCCCCGGGTTACTTGCGGGCGGCGGAACAGATCGGCTGTCGGATCTCCTCTTCGGCCTGGACTGCTCGAAATCCCCCCGCACGTCCGCTTCCATCTCGTCCAAGGTCGCCGGAGGTTTTTCAGAAATTTTCGCCAATTTCGTGTTCTGCGTTTCTGCCCGTGGTCGGTGGTGGTAGAGTTTGTTGCCGGAATTATTACTATTTCCATTATTCTGTGGTTGGTAAAACGGCCCCGTCCCCGCATGGTACGTCTGCGCCATCATTTCCTTCTGCTGTTGTTGCGATTGCGTGGACGTGTTGTTCCCACCCAACTGCTGTTGCTGCGCCAACGCCGTTTTATGAAATGCAAAAATGTCTGGGTCTGGAAGAGTGCAGGAGTTTGTCATGCAGATTTTACATGACCCATGAGGTCTGGGATGCATGCCCTAGCATCAGAGACTTTGCGAGGGCTTTCTGATGCTAATACCGCATGAGAAACGCTCTCTCCGCGTAGCACAAATTACACCTCTTTTGCTCTTCATGCAATACAGATTTTATCTAGATTCCAAAAGTAGCATCACAAGTTGTATCCTTCCAGACCCAGACATTTTTGCAATCCATACGTTTGCGACATGAACAAAACTTGCTGCTCCCGGGCTTCCGCGATATGGAAGTGTCAGAATTCAAATCGACAAAGTTGAAGTAATTTCTCATGCATAAAATTGCAAGGCATGAAGTGACTCTCTTGCAGGGGTGGCAAGTGAGGCCGACTGTCAGCCTGCTTGGGATCTGCGAAAGAGCTACTAAAGTAGTATGACAAAAGACGGCTTCTGTCCCTAAACAGCATGACAAACTGGCTCTAGACGGTGCCAAAATTTGTCATGCACCGCTTGGAAGTTGGGCTTCCAACTGGTATCGATTTTATGCATTACAAGTTGTTTAAACTTTGTCGATTTCAATCCTGACACCCCCATACGCGATGTCATCGTAGTAACTCGCCACCGCGTTGAACTCGCTGGCCATGTTGCCGGAACGGAGGAATTCGGGATTCACGCCGTAGATGTCGATAGACCTTCTTGTGTTCTTCCACGTATCCGACTCCCGGAATTCCTGTATCCAAGAAAAAAACTGTGTTAGCGTAAGTCTGTTTGGCTGACAGCATCACAAATTTGCTCTACATGAAAGAGAAAACCTGTCGTGCATGGATTGCAAGTGAAAACACACATGAAAACAGGACTTCGTGGTTGTCTGGCATGACAAGCGTGACTCTGTTGCAGGTTCTGCATTACAGAGTTACACTTACGCGGTTTTTTTCTTGCATATCCTGCCCGTCCTGCGCGGTGGTCGCCGCGGAACTCGCCATGTAGTACCCCGCAGTGGTGTATCAAATGCAAATATGTCTGGGTCTGGAAAAGTGCCAGGTTTGTCATGCATATTTTCCATGACCCATGATGTCTGTGATGCATGCCCTAGCATCACAGATTCTGCGAGGGCTTTCTGATGCTCGTACCGCATGAGAACGTCTCTCTCCGCGTAGCAAAAAGTGGACCTTTTGCTGTTCATGCAATACAGATTTTATGTAGAGTGCAAAGATAGCATCACAAGTTGTGTTGACCTTCCAGACCCAGACGTATTTGCAATGAATATGGTGGTCTGCGCGGCGGTGGTGACACCGGACGCGGTCGTGGATGATGGGCCGGAATGGTTGGTTTGCTTTCTGGTTTTGTTCTTGTTGGACGATTTTTGGTTGTTGTTCGGCTCCGGAAGCGTGTCCATCTGGAGAAATGGGGAGCCGTACTTGTTGGTCAGATTGTCGTTTTTCCCGGGGAATAAGCCCGGAACGGCACCGCCGGAAGTCCTGTTTCATTTTCAAGAATTTGGTGATATTTCAAGAACTTTGTCATACATGCACAAACAACAGCCGAAAACAAGCGCTTTGTCATGCATCAAAAACCACGACGAAAAACAAACCTATACTCCATCACTTTCTCGATCACCACCCGTTCATACACCGCCGGCAAATACTTCCGGCTCACAAACATCTGCGCGTCGCGGATCTTCTCTCGGTTTTTGATCGTTTCGGAGTGTTTTTCCGCGACTTTTTCCTGTTCCGACGCCAGTGTCTATGAGAGTGCACAACCCCCCTCCCCCTCATTTGTATCGCATGAACAGCAATGCAAACACCACCACACGTGGAGCTCGTGCATGACAAATTTGTGTGCCTGGTGTAGTACTGTTTGGGCCGCCGGAATTTGTCATGCAAACAGTGCGACAAGGAAGCGACTCGATTTAGGGTTTTGCATGACAAATGAGGGGGAGGGGGAGTTGTGCACTCTCATAGTGTCGACGGATGGTGGATGGAGATGATTTTCCCCGTTTTGTCACTTATGCCCTTCTCCTTATTCTTGTAATTATCCTGTGCAAAAGTATCGCACTCGTAGTAATTGCAGTTATGCATGACAAATCTCTTTCTCAAAGTAAATTAGCATTACAAGTTGAATTTGTAATGCTGGGCTAATTTGTAATGCAATTTATACTAGTACGATGCTTTTGCATTGCATAGTAATCTTGGGTAAGCAATTTTTTCGCGTTCTCCCGCTTCATCAGTTTCTGCTTCTGGATAAACACCTCCATGTTTTTATGGTACTCCTCCCCGAGCGCACCCAGATCGTAGCCCAGTTTCACGTGCGTTTTTACCTTCACTTTCTGCTGTAGGTAGAAGGACGCGATAGAGGAAGAGAGTTGGGTGGAGGAGGAGGTCACGGTTGGGCCATGGGAACTCGTCGAGGGCTGATAATTATTTGATAAGGAAATTGTAATTGAATCCTTCGTAAACGCAGTTTTTGCATCACAAAACCATAACCATTGCCATTCTCACATAAAGGAATCGCGCAAGACGAACTGAATCTCTGCAAGAAAAAACTGACAATCTACCTCTTTCAACAGCTCGAGCGAAATTTGTTTTTTCCCGATGTCAAATGCTTCCTGCACCCGCATGGCTTCCGGCACCTCCAGCGGGTCTCCGATCACTTCCAACATTAGTTTCGCGACTTCTGGGTGCATGGACAAACCCTCCGCGGCGCACCGTTTTCTTTCCGATTCAATCAACGCAATTATAACCTGCTCAGGTGTTACAATCTCAAACGTTACAATAGAGTCTGGAATTTGTGTTGCAAGAAGTGCATTATCTAGCTTACTCCCATAGGATTGCGCATGACAAGTTCTGGAGTCCCAATCCGCACAGCAATCTGGCGAAATTTGTATTGCAGAAAGTGGAACGCTGTCCGAGTCTGTCATGCTCATCATGCAATACAAAACCCAGATTCTATTGTAACGTTTGAGATTGTAACGTTTGAGCGGGTCATAGCAATCACTTCCGTTTTTTTCGTGTCATCCTTCATCTGCTGGAACTTTTCCTCCTTACTCATCTTCTTTTTCCTCTTGTTGATAATCACCTTCGGCTCCGGAGGCGCGTCTGCTGCGGGTTGTGCCGCTTCCGGCTCAGGGGACGTGTTCGCACTTGGGTTCGCCCCCGCTTCCTCGGAATTCTCCCGTGGTGGTGGTATTGAAAGAAAAAAGTTCGTCACAGTCACTAATTTTCATTTTTTGAAAAAAAATCAGGGCAAATTGAAAATTTGACTTGATGGCCGAAAAAGCAACCAGCTTAAAAACTTCAGGCCTCGCGCGGCATGCTGAAGCCACGGCCTGGCTGCGTTTTGCGTGCCCGGGTTGTCTTAGCTCACTGAAGCTTACCCACTGCGCGGCCCCACAGCCTTTGACAGGGAAGGACACCTACCAGGAAAGGGGGCAGAGCGCGTGTCTTCGATTACACGGACCTAGCGCGCAAGTGGTCGCGCAGCGCCTCCATGGCCTTCCACTTCTCCCTTGATAAAGCAGGCCGCCTTCGTTCCGTTGAACATCTAAAAGGCCGCCACAAGGCCGGCCTGCAAAAGTGATTGGGCCTGGTTACATCTGTCCAGACCTCTTTTGGCATTGGGCAGACCGCCCAAAATTTCAAAAAAGCGGCGACAGCTTTTTTTTTTCAAAAGTTGCCTTTTGAACATTCGTTCGCGCAGTCACTCGGCCTAGTTTTTTTCGGTCGCTCGAGTTTTTTTTCGACCCCCGCCGAAACGAAAAATTGGCCGAGTGACGAACTTTTTTGGCGAATATGATTTCGCTTTCCCGCACCTAAAATGCCGCTTTTTGGAAATTGAAGCGCTTCGTCACTCGGAGCTTTTTTCACAAAAAAAGGCTCCGCTTTTTTGTCGTTTTTGTTCTGTTTCAAAACAATTTTTTGACCTGTTTTTCTCCGAGTGACTATGGCGCGCAAGAATCAAAATTCCAATTTTCGGCTTCATGCAGTCGGAAAGATTTGCGGTTTTTGCGCATTTGCGTAAGTTGCTTCTGCCTTTAGGCAAGGTAGTCGACTGCCCTAGTCCGCCCAGTGACATGTGCCGCACTCAGCCCCGTGTTTTGGGTATTTCGTTAGAGGGGCGCGCGTAAATGCGTTGCCGCTCATCGCTGGCACATATTTTGCAAAAGTTCTTGGCGCAGTAGCTGCGCTAAGAATTTTTTGCGTAGCCAGGAAGGCGTAGGAGCTCTTGCGGAGGCATGTGTGCTTCAGCGCGTCTGCCCCGGAAATGGCTAGAATTTAGCTCCGTCAAGCCGTCGAGACCACTAGTTCTGCAAAATACAAGGCCCTTGCAGTCGAAGGGGAAAAGGTCGCGCGTTTCCTCCACATCAGAAGATTTCTTCTTTTTCACCTTTCAATTTTTCGAAAAATGAAAAATTGTGACTGTGACGAACTTTTTTCTTTCGATAGGTGGGAACGCGGAGGCAATTGGGTTCGCCGCTTCCTCGGAATTCTCCCGTGCTGGTGGGAATATGGAGTGACAAAACGCAAAACAGGCCTATTGGAAAGTGGCGAAAAAATTTAATTTTCTTCAATGTGGATTGAGGAAAATTAAATTTTTCGAAATGCGCCACGGGCGTTTGTTGCATTCTTGGCGCCAAATTGGGAGAGGAAATGGAGCAGAGCGGGGAAGCAAATTAGCACGACGAGTAGACGCCATATGCTTTGCGAACCCGTCCGATTGGGTGAAAAGTGGCACGAGTGAGGACTTATTTTTTCGCACCCCACCCCGACCGAGCGTGACAATGGCGAATCCACCCCACTGCCCAATCACCCGGCCGGGCGGCGGTGGATGAGCGATAGGCATTAGTTTGGGACGTCAATAGCTCCAAATCCTTCGCATTAATGCACACGGGGCAAGGCGCGTTGTTTTGCCGCTGTGCTGTCGCGATGGAATGGGCAGCGGCTCCTTCCGTGACTTTGCTTGGCCAACAAACCGCTTTGGAGGTTCAGCAAACATCAAAGGGAAGTAAGAAAGAACAAGCACCCCAAGCCGAGCGCGTGCGCTTTTCTTCGCCGAGTTACACTGCGAAAAGCCACTCGGACAAGCCACGCAGATGCATTCCGGGCCTCGGAAGGGGCATCCGAAGAGGCTGGATGGCCACACAGGCGCTCCGAAGTGTCCACAGTGGAGTCCTTTTCAGATCAAAAAACGCGCCATTTTTGAACTTCATAAATGTTCAAAAAAAGCGCCACTTTTGAATTCAATTGCGCGGGTTGGGTGTTTTCGGCGCGGGTAGGGTGTTTTGGGCCAACCCGCGCCGCGGGTTGGCTGTTTTGGGCCAACCCGCGCAATTGAATTCAAAAAAGCCAACTTTTGGGCCTTTTTGAGGAGCAACTTTTTGGGCATTTTTGACGAGAAAAAAAGCCAATTTTTGGGCCGCTTTGCCGACCATCCAGACACTTTTCGGGGGCAAAACGTGGGCGCAAGGACGCCCTCCACTGCCTTGTCGGAGACCACACACGCCACACCTGCCCCTTCGGGAAGCCATCGCGAACACTGCAAACGCAACGGCACAACCGAGTGGCGTCCCCGAATACCGCGTCGCTCGGTGGCGAAGTGCCTTCTAGTGTGCCCCTCCCATGCGGAAGGTTGGCGAGATTGCCTCGCGTGGCCAGTCCGGCGCTCACGACGTCTCACGGGGCGCCAACCTACAAGAGACCCGACGCGACGGCCAAGTCAAAAGTGAGCGAAAACCGATTGCGCTCGAAAGCAATTCAAGAATCCCCGCGCGCAGCAGTTGCTTGAGTGTAGTTCTTTGCATCGCATAGACAGCCGAAACACGCGGAAAAGGTTGCCGCTTTTTGCGCGCATTGCGTCCTTTCATTTGAATCGCTGCCCCCATTTATTGGCTGGCAATCCTGCTGACTCTTCAACTACAGACACACGTTTTTAGGTGCGCCGTTACTCAAAATTGGGAGGCCGATTTTCAGAAATTTTAAAAAAATCAATCGGCATTGAGAAAATATCAATTTTAGGGTTCGCCGCTTCGTCGGAATTCTCCCGTGCTGGTGGGAACGCGGAGGCAATAGGGATTGGCGGAACGGTCGGTGCACCAGATTCGGGTGCTGTAGCCGGGGCGGGGGGTTCTGTATTGAAATTTAAAGGCTAAGCTCAATGAAAAGTTGCGATTTGATGCCATGCAGGTGATCCAAGAAAATCTCATTTTGTCAAATGCGCAAATTCCTATCTATCATCTTACCTGCTGCCTCCACTGGTTCATCTTCCGGTGGTGCCAACAAAGCCGCTTCCTCCACAATCGCATTTTCTGTCGCTTTATCGACCACCTCCTCCGCCACCTCCGCACTTAAATCCGGCTTAAAATTTTCATCCCCCTCTACTTCCTCTTCAACTACCTCCTCCTCCTCTTCAATCACCCCGCCAATCCGCGCTTTTTTCGGTTTAGTCAATTCCTTTTCCGTGTCGGTTGGTTTTGTCCTCTCCACTGATAACCCGAAAACTTCTTCAGCCGAGTCCCGGATCACGTCCTTCACAATCAGCTCCGACTGCATCTGTTCCGTCCAAGATTCCTCCGCGGAAGACGCTGCGGAGCTGGAAATCGCACCGGCCGGCTCTTCAACCTCTTCTGCGGGAAGATGATCTTCGTTGCTGGTAGAAAGAGAAAAAAGAAAAAAGAAAAAAAAAAAAGAAAAAAAAAAACAAACAGATAAAAAAACAGCAAAAAAAAAAAACTATAACAAAAAAAAAAAACTTAAAAAAATAATAAAGTGAAAAAAAAAACATGAAAAATAAAAAAAACAACATATAAATGACAAAAAAAAAAACTAAGAAAAGATAAAAATAAAACAAAAATATAAATATAAAAAAATTTTCCAAAAAAAAAGAACAAAAAAAACATAAAAAAAAACCGCATATGAAAAAAAATATTAAAAAAAAAAGAAAAAAAAAAATTTAGCAAAATTAAACAAAAAAATACATATTAAAAAAAAAAAAAAAAATCAAAAAAAAAAAAGACAAAAACTAAAAAAAAAAAAATAAAACAAAATTATAAAAAATAAATCAAAAATATAAAAAAAAAAAAAAAAAAAAAGACATCAAAACAGAAAAAAAAAAAAAAAATAAAACAAAAAAAAAAAGAAAGAAAAGAAAAAAAAAAAAAATATCATAAAAAGATAAAAAATGAAAAAAAACACAAAAAAAATATTAAAAAAAAAAAAAAACAAAAAAAAAAAAATTTAAAAAAAATATTTACACTACAAAAAAAAAAAAAAAATAGACCGCATTTTAAACAAACAACAACTAAAATTCAGACAAATTCACTAAAAAACACAAAAAAAAGCAGAAAAAAAAAAAAATAAAAGAAAAAAAAAAAAAGTAAAAAAAAAAATAAATAAAAAAAAAAGAAAGAAAAAAAAGAACACGCAACAAAAAAATAGAAAAGCAAACACAATGCAAAAACAAAAAAAAAAAAAAAAAAAATAAAAAAAAAAAAAAATAAATAAAAAAAAAGAAAAAAAAAAAAAGAAATAAAAGAAAAAAAAATATCAAATACAAAAAAAGAACAAAAAAAACCAAAAAAAGACAAAAATGCAAAAAAAAAAAAATAAATAAAAAATAAAGAAAAAAAAAAAAAAAAGAAATAAAAAAAAAAAAAAATAAAAAAATCAAGAACAAGAAAAATAAAAATAAATAAAAAAAATCAAGAAAAAAAAATAAAAATGAAAAAAACAAAAACCAAGAACAAAAATAAAAAAACAAAAAAAAAAGAAGAAAATAAAAAAAAAAAGAAAAAACATAAAAAAAAAAAAAAAAAACATGCAAAAACAAAAATTGTAGAAAAAAAATAAAAAAAAAAACAAAAACAAAAAAAAAAAAAAAAAAAAAAAATAAAAAAAAATAAAAAAAAAGCAAAAAAAAAATAAAAAAAGATAAATAAAAAAAAGAAAATAAGATAAAAAAAAAAGAAAAAAAAAAAAATAAAAATATATAAAAAAATTAATATGTAAAAAAAAAAAAAAAAAAAAAGAAAAATAAAAAACAAAAATTAAAATAAATCAAAAAAAAATATAAACAACAAACAAAAAACAATAAAAATAATACAAATAAAAAAACTCAAAAAAAAAAAAAAAGAAAAAAACAAAAGAAAAAAGAACAAAAAAGAAAAACAAAGAAAAAACTAGAGAAATAAACCAAAACAAAAAAAAATAGGAATTAAAAGAAAAAAAAACGAAAAAGGAAAAAGAAAAAAAAATAATAAAGATAACGAAAAGGAAAAAGAAAAAAAAAATAAAAAAATAAAACAAGAAAAAATAAAAATGAAAAAGCGAAAAATAAAAGAAAAAAAAAAAAACTAACACAAAAAATAAAGTAGAAAAAGCAGCTATTAAAGCCAGATCATAAAAGAAAAAAAATGCAGCACAAAAAAAATAAAACAAAAAAGGACTTAAAAAAAAAACAAAAAAAAAAAAAAAAAAGAAAAACAAAAAAATAAAAAATAAAAAAAAGAAAAAAATAAAAAAATACTAAACAAAAAAAGACATATGCACCAAAAAAAAAAAAAAATAAACAAAATAAAAAAAAAAGAGAAGGTAAATATTAAAAAAAGCAAGAAAAAAGAAAAAACAAAAAGCAAAAAAAAAAAAAAAAAAAAACAAACAAGCAAAAAAAAAAAAAGAAAAAAAAAAAAAAAAAAGTAAAAAAAAAAAAAAAAAAAAAAAAAAAAATAGATATGAAATAAAAAAAAAAACAGAAAAAAAAATCAAAAAAGAAAAAAAAAGTATAAAAATAGAAAATGACGAAAAAAAAGAAAAAAAAAAGAAAAAAATAAAGAACAATCAACATAACAAATTAAAAAAAAAAAAATTAATATAAAAAAAAAAGATTAAAAAAAAATAAACAAAAAAAAAACTAGAAAAAAAGATAAAAACAATAAAAAAAAATAAACAGAAACAAAAAAAAGAAGATAAAAAAAAAAAGAATTAAATCAGAAAAACAAAAAAAAAAAAAATAAAAACAAGAAAAAAAAAAAAAAAAAAAAAAAAAACCAATATAAAAACAACAAATAATAAAACAACACAAAAAAAAAAAATAAAAAAAAATAAGAAAGAAAAAAAAAATAAAAAGAAAAAAGAAAAATAAAAAAAAGGAAAAATAAATATAAATATTAAAAAAATAATAATAAAAAAAAAAAAAAAACAAAGTAGCATAAGATATAAAAAAAAAAATTAACAAATAAAAAAAAAAAAAAAGAAAAAAATAAAAAAATAAAAAAAAGAAGTAAAACAAAACTAAAAAAGAATATAATAAATATAAAAAAGAAAAAAATAATAGAAAAAAAAAAAAAAAAACAAAAAAAAAAGAAAAACAAAGAAAACCAAAAAAAAAAACAGAATGAAAAAAAAACGAAAACAAAAAAAAAAAAAAAAAAAAAAAAAGAAATAAAAAAATAATAAAAGTAAAAGTTAAAAAATAAAAAAAAAAAAAAAACAAACACAAAACAAACAAAAAAAAAAAACAAAATATAAAAAAAACAAGAAAAAAAAAAAAAAAAAAAAAAAAAAAAAAAACAAATAATAAGAAACAAAAAAAAAAAAATAGAATAAAACAAAAAAAAAAAAAAAAAGCTAATAAAAAAACAAAACGAAAAAAAAGAAACAAAACAAAAAAAAAAATAAAAAAAATACAAACAAAAAAAAAAAACAATAAAAATATTATTAAAAAAAAAAAAGAATAAAAAGTAAAAAAAAAAAGAAACAAAATCAACAATAAGAAAAAAAAAAAAGAAATAAAAGAGAAAAAATAAAAAAAAAAACAAAAAAAAAAAATAAACAAAAAAAAAAAAAAAATATAGAAATTAAAAAAAAAAAATAAAAAAAAAAAAAAAACTAAAAAAAATAAACAAAAAAGAAAAAACAAAAAAAAAAAAACAAAGAAAAAAAAATAAAAAGAAAAAAGAATAAAAAAGACAAAAAAAAAAATATAAAACAAGAGAATAAAACAAAAACAAAAAGAATAAAGAAAAAAAAAAAAAAAAAAAATAAAAAAAAAAAAGAACAAAAATAAATTTAAAAATAAAATAAAAATTAAAAAAAAAAAACAAAAAAAAAAAAAAAATATTAAAATACAGAAACAAAAAAAACAAAAAAAAGAAAAAAAAAAAATAACGAAAAAAACAAAATAAAGAAAAAAGAAAAGAAATAAACAAAAAAAATAACAAAAAAAACAAAGACAAAAAAAAAAAAAAAACAAAAAAAACAAAAAAATTAAAAAAAAGAAATAAAGAAAAAAAAGAAAAAAAAAATAAAAAAAGAATAAAAAAAAACAATATAAAAAAATTAATCAAAAAAAAAGCAAAGCAAAGAAAATAGATAATAAACAAAAAAAAAAATATTTTCAACAAATAATATACAGAACCTAAAAACAAAAAAAAAAAAATGAACAAAAAAAAAAACATCGACAAAAAAAAAAGAAAAAGAAAAATCTTCAAAAAAAACAAAAAAAAAGAAATAAAAGAAAAAAAACAAAAAAGAAAAAAATAAAAAAAAAATAAAAAAAAAAAGAAATAAATACAAAAAAAGAACAAAACAAAAAAAACAAAAGATAAAAAAAACGAAAAATAAAAAAAAAAAGAATCAAAAAACAACAAAGAAAAAAAATAAAAAAAAAAAAAATAGTATAGAATAAAAGATAAAAAAAAAAAAAAAAAAAAAGAAAAACAAGCTAATAAAAAAAAATGTACCACAAATAGATAATAATCAAAAAAAAAAAAAAATAAAACCTCAAAAAAAACAAAATAAAAATATAAAAAAAAAAAAATAAAACAAAAAAAATCAACACAAACATAAACAACAGAAAACAAAAAAAATTATATAAAATAATGATCAAAAACAAAAATCAAAACTAAAAAAAATAAAAAATCAAAAAAAAGGACAACAAAAAACTAAACAAATTCCACAAATAAAAAAAAAAAAAAAAAAATAAAAAAACACGAATCACCAAATAAAATACAAAAAAAACCAACAAAAACACGGACCGAAAACAAAAAAAATTATGGAAGCGTCAGGTTTGAAATCGTCAAAGTTGAAAAATTTGTGATGCATAAAATCGATACCAATTGGAAGCCCAATTTCGAAGCGGCGCATGACAAATTTCGGCACCGTCAAAATCCAGTTTGTCATGCTGTTTAGCGAAAGAAGGCATCCTTTGTCATGCCACTTTAGCAGCTCCATCCCAAACCCGAAACAGGCTCACAATCGGCCTCACTTGCAATCCCTGCAAGACAGTCTTTTCGTGCCTTGCATTTTGTGCATCACAGATTATTTCAACTTTGTTGATTTCAATCCTGACACTTCCATATGTTTCTATCGGAGTCTAGCGTACTCGGTGGACAGATGAACGCGGAAACTGATCCGGTGTGGTCGGTCACTTCCTGCGACCCGTGGTCGGTAATGGTAAAATCCGTGTGTTGTAAGTGGAGCAAGGAGTTCGACTGTAGTTCCCCGCTGTTGTAGGTGTTCTGCTGATTGTTGTTCTCGTACTGCTCGTTCATCAGCTCTAGAGATTGTTCATCCCCGGGCAGTTCTAGTGACATATGCGAGTGCACAACTCCCTCTTGCACTCATTTGTAATGCAAAATACCGAGTCCACCTCTTTCCTTTAAGCATTTTGCGCATGACAGGTCTTGGACCCCGCTCAAACATGACTACAATCCATATCCGGATTTGTCATGCGGAAGCCACATAACTGCTGTTGCCTGTGTTGCTGTTCTTCCCATACAAATGTAGTGGAGGGGGGGTTATGCACTGCCATATGACATCAACACCTGCGACTGCTCATCCGCAATACGGTCCTTCTGTTCCTGCTCGGTGATGTCCTGGACGGTTTCTGGATTGTCCAAACCGGATTGAGAAAAAGATTTGTCTCCTTGCGCATTAGCTGCATCTTCACCAGGAAACTCCGTCCCGTCTAGGTTATATTTCGGCTCGTCCATCGGGGTGGTGACGGCAATCTCCTGGATCGTCGATTCGGACTGGAAGGAAGGCTTCCTGGAGAGTAGTTCCCGAGACAAGCCGTCCGCGAGCTGGTCTCGGACCTCCGCCTCCGTCCCCGGGGTAGGGGGCTTTTCTTGTTCTTCCGACATGTTGGCTTTTTTATAGGTCTTTTTGTAATTATGCTAGTTCTACGTATTACGCTCTTGGTGCCATCTTGGTGGTGCAACAGAAGTTGCGCAGCTCTCTGTCTCTTCGGTACGCGATCTATCCGCACACTCTCAGGTGTGCGGACGAGTTCTAGTTTTCATTTGAAAGGTGCAGTGCGACGTGGTGATTATTGCTGTAAAAGCCGAAACGTCTGTGAAACCCACGAGCCACCAGTTTGCCTTACTCTCTCTAAAATCCGCAGCTCCAAAGAAGATATCCATCATCACACTCGCAGTCATTTCTCTTATGCTCGAATCTACTCGCTCGAAAACTATACATATTTAAGCACTTCCGTTACCTTGACCTGCTACCAAGGAATTATACGACTGCTACGAACGAATCCTTGCACAAAACGTTCCACGACGACAATCTATGTCGGATCTCTCTGGAAATCTCGCCGGCAAAACGACGAGTCTCAATTAGATATGAGGTGAACACGGTGCTGACCTTGACCAATACGGCTACATTCGTGTCGGCAAGGGCCTTGCCGACAAGCCGTTCGTCTACTGCTGTTGCCATAAAGTGTTCTTTCGTCCTCCGACGCCGCCGGATACGCCCAGGACACGGGCTCCAGCAGCCGCGCCATATCATAATATATGGGGCGCTGCCACATGTGCGAGTGGGGCGCTGGGCGAAAAAGGCCACAGGAATATTTCCCGGCGCCCCGCCTGTGCTATACAGAAGCGGCCCGCCAAACAAAGAAAGTGCCCGAGGACGGGGCACCTGCTCGGCCCCGGGCTGGCAGACAGGCCCCCTGGTCGGCACACAAGCAGAGCGCGCCCCCGCTGCGGACTTCGTACGACGGGCGCCGCGGCCGGCAGGCAAAAGCGCGCCGGCCGCCGCGAAGAAAGCGGCGCGCCCGGCCTGCGGCAATGTCGCCGCGGCCGCATCACTTTCCGGGGGCTAAAAATGCGGCAAGCATGGCCCGGGCTTCGCTCCACAGTTGAAGGCGCTTCCCCCTGCCAATAAATCAAAGAGAGCAAGGGCGGCAGTTGCCTCTTCGCTGGATCTTCGAAGAAATTGATCCGCGACCTGGCCCCCAGTGGTCAAACTACAGCCGCGCCAGCCACTGCTCTCGGAGCGGCCAGCGGCGGGCCCGCGCCTGCCATTTCCCGGAGCACGCATCCTCGGAACGACTGCCCCCCCGGCCACCAGTCTGCGGGCGCGCCGCTCTCAATCCAGCAGCCACGACGAAAGAAGCTAATCAAAAAGCTACTATATGTCAATGATGAAGTAGTATAGAATGAAAAAGTCCAATCCTCCAACTCGCCTTTCCTGCTCAAAGTCCGTTCCCAAAACTTGTGACTCTTCGCTCACCCTCACATCGTGACAACGTCCCACTTCACTGCCCGCTCACCCTTTAACAGTCTCGCCTCTCACGTTAGAAAGATCATGAGAGGACGACTCAGAGTACATGTCTAGCATCAAAGCTGCCTGCGACGGATGGCTCAGCCGAGAGCGGTCGTCACGGAACACACAGCGAGCCGGCGCCATCAGCGGCCATCTTGCATATTGGCCAAAACAAACCGACAGGGCCCAGTCCAAATATGCGAAAGTACTAGCTGTATATCTTCACCTTTCTGCCCCATCGCTTACAGCTTTCCCCTTGACTACGTACTCCCGAAGCACAGAGCGAGGGGCGGCTGCAGGAATGGTGCGTCCGCGCCTGTAAAGGGGGCCCGAAAGTTATTGCGCGCTCGGCCCCCGGGGCTGGTCGCACGGTGCCAACACGAAGCGCGGCTGCAGCAGTGGCCGCAACACGGAGCCGGCGCGCTGCCTGGCACACGTGGCGCGAAAGAAAGCGAGCGCGCACAAGGGGCAATGCATGGAGCGGCGGAAGCTGCCGGAAGCCCTGGGGCGCTGCGCGGTCCCAGGCAATCAACACGGCAGGCGGCCGGGACCGGTAGCCTGGGCGGGCAAGAAAATGAGCGGCCGGCGCCTTTCGGCGCGCGGGCGCTTTTGGTTTGGTCGGCGCGCCCTTGCATTTGCGACGCGATTCGCGAATGCCGTCGCTTTCTTTTGCGCGGCAGCTGGCCAATGAGCGCTTCTGCCCGTACGGGTCCGTGTCCAGGGACAAGGCCGCCCACTTGATGCAGGACGAGGGGAGCCTGTGTACTGCGGCAACATCCTTCGCGCCTCCGGTCGGCTTTTGCCATGCTGAAGCGCCAACACAACCGCCCACCCTCCTGGAAAGCCAGCGGGCAACCAAGGCGGCCCGCCCATTCTGCTCACGCGCTGGCCAGGGCATGACGTTGGCAGCAAGCAGAAAACGCCCGGCCTGCAGCCCATCCAGCTGGCCCGGGCGCAAGTACTACGCAGCTACAACATGACGAGGTGCGCCATACAACTCCTAGTGTTACGCAAAAAAAGCCACTCTGTCCGTCGCTCTATATCTCTCGAGTGGAGTAGTTCTCCTCACAAACTCGAACTACATTTGAGCGGCTTGATCTCTCTTTACATCCGCTCTACCGGAACTATAACGCACATCACTCGCGCAGGACAACACGTTGCATCCGATGAACAAGATGAGCTTACTGCAGTTGTAAAACCCTGCTGCAGCACGGGCACCTTTTCCAGACACCCCCCATTTTGCTCATTCGCTGAGCAAGGTATTGAACCTTCGTTGTGCGTGTGTTATTGCAGCTTCTATCTCGATGGGGCGAAGGCCCGTGTCGCAAGTGTCGCTTTTCAATTGTAAGCACAGTATTGTAGCACCACTCTGCGGCTCTACTACATGCGCAGTAAAATCAATCGCATTCGGGAATCTTCAAGGAGTTGTTCAATGCCATCAACTAATTCAACCTCCAATCTCACACCAACCTCCCCAAATCGAACCCGGTTGCGTTCTTAAACATCGCCCCGGCCACCCAACTCTGCATCTTGTCCTTCTGGTCCCGTATCAACTGCAAAAATATTTGGATCTGGAAACTTGTAATGCTGCGTTGGGACTAGTGAATGCTCTGTAATGCACAGGCAAGCACGAGAAATATCTGCGCGTCCTTGTGTTGCGTTTTTCGCATGACAAGCTGCGTTTTTGCATGACAGGCAAAAGGGTCTCTTCTTGGACACGCATCACAAACTTTGTTTTTGGTCATGCCGGACAAGCATGACAAGTCTCGCAATCTTCCAGACCCAGACACTTTTGCATTTGATATCCCGGGAACACTTCCAAAACGCGACCAGATTGCTCCAGGCGAACACGTTGGCAACGACGAGGAAAACGACCCAACTGAGGTTCAGGGAGATCACGTTCAGGATGAGGAAAAGCGTCCAGATCAACGCCCAGCTATACCTGTTTTCATTTTTTCGTTTCGATAAGAGAGTAGTCGCAGTTTTGATCATTGGTTTTGCGCATGACAAAAGACCGCAGTCAAACCAAAGTCATTCAGCTTTATGCATGACAAAGAGACCAAAAAAAAACATACGTTCCCAGCCAGAAGACGTTTTTGTCGAGCGGATCCAGCTGTGATTCGTCTTGCAAAGACTCGAAGATCCATTCGTTGACCTCCTCACCCGTGGCTTCGTCGTCTTTTATGATGTTCCACCAGCGGAGACCTACTAGCTTTCGTCCGGTGACGTTCTTTACCTTTGAGAAGAAGTGCTTTGTCATGCAAAGTTGTCAAGCATTTATGGTACTTATTTGTCATGCGAACCAGGGTAAGATCATCTCACGCTCAAAACAACAACCAGCTATACCGTCCAGAAGTCGAAAGCCAAAAATAGGATGCAGAAGATGTAGGTCAGCACTGTGTTGCTCCACAGGTAACCGCCGAAGAGGTAGGCGAAGAGGCTGTTATTGATGTGATCACAAGTCAACTGAATTTGTATTGCGCAATCATCCTCAGAAACATCATTTCTCATGCGATGAAACACCTTAGAAGGGAAGTGAATCAACAGCATCTACTCTTTTATACCACAGCATCTTGAAGAGCAGGTGAAAGCAGCACACGACCGGGTGCTTCGCGTTTTTTATGAACTCCGGTATGGCCTGCTGCAACGCCGTGGGTGGCGGCGCGGACCCAAACCCCGTCATCTCTTGCGCCCCGCCGGCGGGGACAACTGGGGTCATGGTGCCGGATAATGAACTCGGTGTTGATACCCCGCCTCCGAGCGACCCCGCCATCGAAACCGTCCCGGTTGTACTTGCGGTGGAGATTTTCTCCTGGCTGAAAAAATTATCAAGCTCATTTCTGCTCGCTTGCGGCGCAGTTGTACTGGTGGAAGGGGCAGGAGTGCTGCTTATGTCCGCGAAAATGTCGTCTATTGAGTTCCCAGCCGGCTGCGGATTCGCCGACATCCGGGGCGGCTGGTAGTTTGAACCGGTGCTGTTACCCGTTTCGAACATTGGGACGTGGTGCTTGGGTTCACGTAGTGCTCGTGGTTCTCGTGTCTTGGTCTCGTGGACGGAGCACAGCAAGTACTGTGAAACGACTACAGTTTGTCGCTGCAATCAATGCTGGTGAAACGATGGTTCCAAAAACGACAAGCAGCTCCTGTACGTGATGCGTTCAAAAACTCATCTTGTCTTGTTAAAAAATCTGGCTTAGGACAGGGTGAAGTTGCAGTCAGAAGTTTTGCTCGTGTTAAAAACAATGTGGAGTGGAAACTAACGCCGACAATCTGGTGCTGTATTCGTCAACGTCATGATGAAGCAACCACACCGACGGACATTGAGGACCCTACAAGCGTAAGGCACGCTACATAGACAAATCTTCAAAAACGAAATTTGTCCACGAAGTACGGTAGCGGTGCAGCAGGGTGATGTAACCCGCTGTAGAACAGCGAGTCACTTTCGCGCAAACGAAAGTGGAGACAGCCCCTGCGCCGTTAAAAACGCATGGATCGCCGTTGTGTCAGTTCGAATCAATTGAAAGTGGTTTGCCTTTGTCTCGTCCCAAAAAAATGATTCAAAAGTGAGTATTCATCATGATCATCTGTGCCACGTCCAGTCAGGCTCGCAGGTAGGAAGAAAATGAAAAGCCGTAAAGGGTCCACAGCCTTCCATATCTACATCGCAGTCGCACATAAACGGTTTATTTTCAAAGACTGCTTTTTGGCTTCCTTAAACCAACATTTTGTTCTGAAAAAATTCCTCGAAAGATGAAAATAACCACCATTTTAAATCTTTATTCTCGAGCATGATGTGCAGAAAGCCAACCCTGCTGTACGTCCGCTCAGCTCCACTATAGATGTCGTGCTACCAAGAGATGTTGAGAACAAACCGTCTAGAGCAGTTCGTTGTCATGCGGATTCTACATCACCACAATTTTCACCGTCCGTCCATTAATCTCCCCGCCGTCGAATTGGTGTTCCGCTTCATAGGCGTCTTTCGATTTTTCAAACACCACCCAACACAAATTCGCGTTTTCGTCAATTTCCGTCGTAACGACATCCCCAACTTCCTCAAACGCCCGCATAAGTTCCTCCTGCGACATGTTGGTCGGGCAGTTGTGAATCTGGATCATTTTCCCGAATCCCCGGTACTTCTCGACGGTTGTTGGGAGATGGCCCTTGTTGCCGTAAACCACAGTCTGGGCTTTCTTTTCGACTTGACCGTGGGAGGAGATCACATCCAAAGCGTTGATCTTGTTGCCAGCGGAACGACGGGCGGTAGAACTAGTGTTCTTGTTCCTACTGACCGGGTGCTGTCTCGAAGTGCTGCTGGATTCTACTCGGTTGTCAACGACCTCCGGTTGTTCCCAAGAATTGTCGGAATAACTTTGCTCGTCGTTGTTAAAACTCTGCTCAACGTTATACCGATTCTGGTTGTTCCAGGACCGGCTGCGGGAACGATTCCGAGTATTCGCTCTCGGCGGACCGGCTTCCCACGAGTCGTGCTCGTCGTGGTCTTTACCGCGTTTATTGCCTTTCTTCCCTTTTCCCTTCTTGCCCGAGGAAAATCCGCCTTTCCGCTCGTAAAAACCGACGTTCCAGTCCTCGTAGTCCATATTCAGCCGTGGAGTCCGGTAGTTTTCGACGTAAGGTTCTTCTCGTTCTTCTTCCTCATAGTTGTAAAAATCCTCGGGCTGTTCGTGATTTTTCCCACCATTATACCACGACTTTCCGTAACCACCTTTTTTCCCGTCGTACCAGTAATCACCCTTTCCGTTCTTACCGTCTTTCTTGCCGTAATACGGCGCTACAACACCTCCGTCCTTCTTTCCAGAATAGGGGCCGTGGTTCTTGCTGTAGCCCTTTCCCTTTCCTTTGGAGTTGTACCAATCATCTTCCCATGCTTCTTGACCGCCTTTATTCCCCTTCCAGGAGCCGGAATGATCGACTGTGTAGGAGGTGTTGTAACTGTTGTGTTCTTCTTGGTAGCCGTTCTTCGAACTACCCTTCATCCACGGTTTTCCCTTCATCATGCCCTTCTCAAAAGCGGAATACGCAGAATAATCGTCGTTGCCTTTCGAGGTGGTACTTTTTCCGCCGTAGGACTTGTCTTTGCTACCTTTCTTTCCCGTTGTGCCGTAGTAAGAAGCGGACCAATTATCTGCACCACCGTTATACCCGCCCTTGCTACCGCTTCCCTTCTCCTTCCCCTTCGCCCAAGATGGAGGCGTGTAGGTATACCAGGTGTTCCGACGGAGGACCACTTTGTTCCCGGTAGAAGCACTGCTTTTTCCTTTCTTCCCTTTCGTACTATCGCCTTTCCCGCTTGTGCCGTCGCCAGACTTGCCTTTGCCCTGTTTTGTTGTTCGAGATATGAAATTATTCAATTTGCGACAAAAATCAAAATGTGAATGGGCTTGTGTGCTGCATTTGCGTCAAGTTCCGATCATTTCCAAGTTACGTCATGCAGGATCAAGGAAAAAACCATATCAATACCTTCCCGCCCTTCGCACTACCACCTTTAGGTTTCTTGATCGTCGCTCCTGCCTTTCGAACGAGGGTCGCCTTTTTCCGTCCTTTCAGAAATTTCACAACCGCGGCACGTGCAGCCAGTCTCGCCTTTCCGCCCTTAGACGCGCCCTTTTTCGTTGTAGCTCGTACGCGTTTCAACTTCTGTGCGAGTGTCCGCTTTTTCGACAAAGCTGACATCTTGCCGATAGTGGACGTGGGTTTCTTCTTCAGTACGAGAGTCCGCTTAATTGCAGGTCTAGTAGTTGTCGCTTGTTCTACTTTCGAAGACTGCTTTTTACCCTGCTGTTTTCCCTTGCCCTTCGCTGGTCTGGTACTACCGCCCTTGGTACTAGAGGAGGGCTTCTCTCCTTTCTTGTTGCCCTTCTTCCCCACAAGACCACCGGAAGTAGTAGATGCAGCTCCCTTTTTCCCCGTCTTCCCCTTCCCTTTGGTCTGAAACTTCGCGGCCAACAGCTTCTTTTTCGCCCCGAGCTTCTTCACCAGTGCGGCAACGGCGGCTTTCTTCAGAATGGTGCCCCGCTTCGTGGTTTTCAGCATTCTTTTTGCATTCGTCAGAGCCGATGTGGAACTACCGGTAGTGGTTTTTTTTTTCGCAGCTTTAGTTCCAGCCAGTTGTTTCTTGCCCTTAGAAGTAGTTGCGCCAGCCTTGGTTGAAATAGAAGATGAAGCACCTTTTATACTGCCGGTTCTTTTCGCTCCTTGTTTCCCTTTGCCCTTCATCTTGCTGTTTTTTCGAGGGCTGCCCGAAGCTGTGGTGGCGGTAGCGGTACTGCTGTTGGATTTGGTTTCGCGGGGTGGGAAGGAAGGTTTGGTCGGGTTTTTCGCTATCAGGTCGTCGAGACTGCTATCGAGTTTGCCCATTTTCGAAATTTTTGTGAAAGGGTTGGGGTCGTGTGGTATCGTGCTTGTTATAGAAGTTGATCTTTCTAGTAAGAACTTTGCTGGGGAAAAAAGGTAAAAAAGAAAAAGGTTGTTTTTCAGTCAATTCGGTAGAGGTTCTAATATCTCCGCTCAACTAGAAACGGGAGCTATCGCTATACGTATCGGTATTCACAATATGCTAAATATGCTGTGATACGTGCGCGTGCCTCTACAACAATATGTAACTTTGCGTACTGCGTCGGCCTGGAGCACAACAAGGAAAAATGAAAAGCAGTTGCGATCTTTAAAAAAAAGGCACAGAAAGAACATGTCGGAACTGGAGGTCTTGGTATTCTGGAGGTTTTCATGATCAACAAAAGGAAAGTCATATCAGAACATGTTGCTGAACTGGAGAGAGATCACTACGGTTCGCATAATAATTCTGATGGCAAATATTATCTTCCAGGAGAAGGAGAAGCGTGTATGCGTCAGATGCAAGAATCCCTTCAGAGGTCTTGAGTAGGTGAGAAAGCACTCCATGCAGAGAAGTAAAAAAAGTAGTTCAAGTAAGTAGCCAGTAAAAGCGGTTCACAATGACGAACATACAGGAACATCTTTGCCCGGACCTCAGCTGGTTTTCCCGCTTTCCTTTGGAAAGCCATGAGAAACGAAAATATATAATGCCGCCCGCAGCGGAGCAACGGGCCACAGCCCGCAGAGAGAAACAGTTCAGAGGCGGCGCAGCCTTGCCGCGCCAACCCGCCCTTCTTTCGGCGCGGCCTCCAGACTGGCCGGGCGGTCGGACAGGCCCCGCACGCGGCGGGGGGCCTGGCGGTGTGCAATGATCCCCGGGAGCCGACACGGGCACAAATGGGGCCGCGGACAAAAGGGCCGGGGCGGGTGCCCTCACCAGTCTGGCCAGGCGAAAAGACGAAGGCGGGCTCGGAAGCCCGCGCGCGCGCGCGCCGGAAGCAAACGGCCGGCCGCGCGGCCGCGAGCGGCGCGCCAAGGGCTCGCCTGGTTTCAAACGGGCCACGCAAGGGCCCGGCTTTTTCGACCTTCTGGCACGGCATCCGCCTCGGGGAGATTGGCGCGCTTCGGTTGTCTTGTGGGGTCTTGCGCCGGCGCTGCCGCTCCTTCCGGGTAATAGGCATTTTTTAAACAAAGCGCCAGCGTTATCGGGCCCTACATGCCCCGTTTTCCAGAACTACATCAAGCGAATTTACAGGCACTTGCGCTATCGGGCCCTACGCCGTTTCCCAAAACATTACTCGAATTTGAAGGCGCTTGCGTTATCGCCTCCTACACTGTTTTCTAAAACATCAAAGAACTTTAATGAGGAAAAGGCAGCGACGATTCGTCCTGTCACAGATGTACTCAAACCGACCTTCGCTCCAACGCTTCATGCCTGTGCGACCTCAACCTAGCAGTACCCAACTCCAAATCGCTGTGAAAGACAAGACTAGCCGCTCAACTTGAAATCAACGACTCGACATAGCTTGAAACTTCACGAGAGGTCCAAAACATGAACAAACTTTTTCAGCGGAGGGGCAATTATCCGAAATAGCAAACGCCCTGCCCAGAGACACAGAATTCAAGCGCGCCCTTAATGCGGCAATACGGCTGCACGATCGCAAGCACGAGCGAGGGGCCTCGCCAGGACCCCCGCAAGGTCGCAGCAGACGCAACACCCGCACAACAAGGGCCCGGCGCGAGTGCGCGACCGAAGCAAACGACAGCCGGAGCCCCTAACGGGGCGCGGCCCTTGCAAAGAAAGCAGCGAAGCAGCAGGCCCCGGCCAGATTGGCCGGCCGGGAGATGTGGCGCGACCAGCCCCGCGGCCTGCGAGCACCAGGCCAGGCAATCGCCTACCTGACGCAAGTCACGGCCCCCGAGCGCGTGCGCGTCCGGGGATATTAAGCACATTACTGCCCCGCAGGGCCCCCCTGGGCTTCGCCGCCCTTCTTGTATAGCTAGCCGGCGCAGGGTTCGGCGCTTCGGGACGGGAAACTTGTGCCAGCTGAACGCCGCTGCTCTGGTCCGGGGCGGGGGCCCACGCCGGAAGAAAAGCAGTATCGGGTGATTGGCGTGCTCAAGGTCAAGGGGCCGCGCGCCCTGCGATCGCGGCCCGCGCAGAGGGACGGCCATGTTCCGCAACGGCAAAGCGCCACTGCTGGCCTTCCGGAGCAAAGCGCCGGCGCGCTGGCCGCTGCGCGCGGGCTCTCTCTTTCTTGTATTTCGTTCTCCTGTTAGTGTTGCTTTTTTCTCCCCAAGTACTGTTTCAACCACTCCCGGACTGACTTTCACTTTCTCGCTCTCCCCTCCCATCCTTCGCAAATTAAAACGAGCAGTCCAGCAATCAATATGAACAAGAGCGAATAAAGGTCTTCAACGAGAAACGGATCGCGCAGATCGCTTCTGCGCCTTCTCCGAAAATAGTGCGCCAGAATGTCAATGCTTTTTCCCTCGAGGTCATAAAGGCCTCACGTCATTACCAGTTTCCTCTTCAACAGAGTCAGCAACGGCACCAGCGCCGGCAAAACCACGGGCAAATACACCGCAGTCGTGAATTCCAAGCTGAAATACAGCTGCGGAACCATCTTTTCATCATGAACCGCTTCATCGAGCAGAAACAAAATTTGCCGAAGCAGTTGCAGTTCCTCGGACCAAGAACTGCTAGTGACATCAAACGGACTTGTTCTACTTGTGCTGTAGTTCATCTTCCCATCATGTTCTCTCCTCCCCGATGTTGTTGTAATTCTTCGCGCCAACAACAACTCCATCTTCTTCCCCGCCAAAACCAGTTTCTGCATCACGTCCTCCGGAAGAACATTGCTGAACTCGTTCGCATTTTTCACTTGCTCCTGAATCCGCTGCACGTAAATTTCCCTGCAAGCCCTGGTATCAAATGTAAAAATGTCTGGGTCTGGAAGAATGCAAGTTTGTCATGCTTGTCTGGCATGACTTTTTATAACTCGAAACCGTCGGAGACAACAACGGGCCGAACTAGCGAACGTAGGTCGCCAGGCCGCGAATACCTGACAACCCATTCCCTTACCCCGCGGGATAAAGGTTTTGCCTCGACAACAGTAACGAGAAATAAAAGGGAGGGAAGGGCGGGAAAAAATTTCACTTGAGATTTGAACTGATTTGCTTTGGGTCGAGTTTTAGGTCTTCCCGGGACCACAACAACACTGACCGGTAGGGAGCGGGGTGTCTCTTTATAAAAATCCGCTTTGTGTTCCCGCGTCGGCTACCCGGGCCGCTTCGCTAGTCCCGTGCTGCCTCCTTATCACACAAGCCATAACTTTTATAACTCGAAACCGTCGGAGACAACAACGGGCCGAACTAGCGAACGTAGGTCGCCAGACCGCGAATACCTGACAACCCCGATGACGGAGAAAGAGAGGCCCGTTGGTACGAGGGGGCGCAGACCCAGAAGTACAAAAAAAGAAAAAAAGAGAAGAAGGTGAAGAGAAAGCAAAATGCAACGCACCAGCTTCAGCTTGTTCCCAAAACACTCAACTGCCGAAAGCAAAAACGAATCGGGAGCCCAGGGCCCGACTCTTTGTTGTGACTGTGGACCCACTCGGACGTCGCGCCGTCAAGTGTGATCCCGCACCCCATGCCGCAGCACCGAGTGAGGGACCTCAGACACGAGACGGCTAACCAGCAAGTGTGGTCACGCTCGCCCATGCCGCAGCACGGGACAACGGACCTGAGACACAAGATGGCGCGACGACGTCTGGAGGGCCGAAGTAGTCTGAAAGTGAAGCAAAGTAGCTGCTTCAAGGCAAAAGAAGACACAACAACCCGCGAGCAATTATGTGCTAGAATCTTCCGACGATGCGGCGTCATCGCTGACAAAATCCGCAACGTCCGTAGCTTGCGTAAGTAGTCGGTCGAGACACAGGCCCCGCCAACGTGTTGTGTAAGTACTGCACTGAGGGATCGATGAAATCATCAATGAAACTCTAACTCACATGAGAAGCCACGGGAAAATGGCGAAACTAGTATGCTGGAACAACTTGTCCCGGAGTACTTGGCAAAAGTTGAGAAATTGTACTGGTGCAAGGACCGGCCCCAAAGGTACAGTCTGCGAAACCCCCGCCCTGGAAGGACTTATCGCGCATGGAGCTGCGCTAACGTTGCAACTGTGAAAGGCACTGCTCTTAATCAGAATGATTCACACTAGAAACAGGCTGAAAGGGGGCGGGGCAGCAGGCTGCGTAGAGAAACTTGACGCGTGAAGTTTGCAACTACGTGGTCGCGCCAAGCAATCGACCACGACCTTTGTGAACGTAAGTGAAGCTATGAGGGGGAGAATAATTGACAACCTTGTCGCTGGTACTGTTGAAGTTTTTGGGTTTGTAGCTGGATTTTAGGGCGCAGGCGTACTCTTGAAACTTGACTCAGCGTGGATTTCTGCGCCGCAGGGCGCGCTCGCGGAGACAGTTGCAGTTTAAAGGGACTTGCGGCAGCTGGTCGCACACACAGGCGCACATTTGAAACCTGCCTCAGATTGGAGTGCTGCGCCGCAGGGCGCGCTCGCAGAGAAATTGCAATTTGATGAGACTTGTGGCAGCAGGCCAAACGCGCAGGCGCACACTTGAAACTTGACTCAGATTGGAGCGCTGCGCCGCAGGGCGCGCTCGCGGAGACAATTGCAATTTTATGAGACTTGTGGCAACAGGCCAAAAAAAGAATTGGAGTGCTGCGCCGCAGGGCTCGCTCGCAGAGAAATTGCAATTTGATGAGACTTGTGGCAGCAGGCCAAACGCGCAGGCGTACACTTGAAACTTGACTCAGATTGGAGTGCTGCGCCGCAGGGCGCGCTCGCGGAGACAATTGTAATTTTATGAGATTTGTGGCAACAGGCCAAAAAAAAATTTCACTTGAGATTTGAACTGATTTGCTTTGGGTCGAGTTTTAGGTCTTCCCGGGACCACAACAACACTGACCGGTAGGGAGCGGGGTGTCTCTTTATAAAAATCCGCTTTGTGTTCCCGCGTCGGCTACCCGGGCCGCTTCGCTAGTCCCGTGCTGCCTCCTTATCACACAAGCCATAACCTTAAATCTGTCATGCACATTACCAAAGAGCCCCACTTTTCTGTCATGCAGAGTACTACGTTGAAATAGAGGACACAGACAAAAATTTGAAATTTTGCTACTACGAGTTGACCAGTCGCGTAGCCGAGATTTAGGCTTTAGGATTTCGGAAGCGGGTAGCCACCGGAGATTTTGCCGCGGGTGGAAGCAGGAAGTTCTGGACGCGGAAAACCGGGACTACTTCGAGCCGAACCTCGACGCTCAACGGGGCCTGGGGCCTCGGGCTACCGGCGTCCTGGACTGGATGCAGCGCCGCCGCTTCTTGCTTGTTCTTTTTGTTTTTAGCATGATGAACTAGCTAAACCTGCAGGCGCATTAGCTAGCTCCCCAAAATAGAGTAGTTCAATTTTATTCACCATGGTGTGGTCAACATTTTTTGAAATAACCTTCATTCTTCTTTAGGACAAAAGGGGCTATTCCAAAAGAAGTTGGCCATACCATGGGGATGAAAAATAAATTTTTGCTCGTTTATAAATGCGTCATGAGTGCTTCAAAAGGTGCGCATTTCTCTGTCGGGGTTCGTGTCGAGTACTCTGTCGGATTGTGTCGTTTGAGTACTCGTCTTTCCTGTGTCCCTTACCGATCACGACCTAACGGCAAATAATCGGTAAGGGACACAGGACGAACGTCCACTATGGCGAACAGGTACATGACACAAGATTTTGGCTTTTCGAATTGAGCCAGTTGATCCTCAAAGTTGTAAGTCAGAAGCTTATTGAAGTAAGTCAATAGATGAAAAACAAACTTCTTCAGCCCGTCGCGCACGCTTCGGACTATCTGAATTGGCCCCCTTAGCTGCAGGCTAAATTACTTACATTTCGGGCCCTAGAATGCTTTAGCATCTACATTTCTAGTTTTGCCAAGTATTCTTTAAAAATTTAAATGAATACGCATGAAAAGCGCCTGCAAAAAAAACATTTTTAATCTAGCTATTTCAAATGCATACTCAGAAAAATCCAGGAAAACAGCCAGCCGCTGGTGGTGCTGCGCGTCCTCACTTACCTGTACCTGCCTCCAGCCCCCGAACTAGTTGGCCCGCGCAATATCTGCGCACTCAGTCCCCTGGACAAACCGCCGGCGCAGCTGCAGCAAAAAATAATTCTCAACTCGTTGTAGCAAAATTTTCAAATTTTATCTGTGTCCTTTATTTCAACGTAGTACAGAGACGTAGTTTGTCATGCAGAATAGGCAACCCCTAGAAGCTCCGAAACTTGTCATGCTGAGTCAGCACTTGCGGCCTCCTCATGATACGCCACACAGCATCACAAGTTTCCAGACCCAGACATTTTTACATTTGATACCTGGCCAAAGCGAGCAACTCGTGGTCGGCGAGGAAGGTGTTGAGGGGGAGAGAAGAAGTTGCGGGATCTTTATTATTTGCCGTTCCTTCTGGAGGCTTTGAAGGACCATCATCATCTACGAGCTGTATAATCACTTTGGAGAAAGCGACCTCGCTAGTACTTCCGGACGAGACTCCTGCCCCGCTGTCCGCTGCTTTATTCCGACTATTGTTGTAGTAATGCCCAAACGGCTTTCGCACACTCGCCAAGCCGAGCGATTTCCGTAAATACCGGGCCCAAACCGTGAATGTCGCGTCCAAATCTTCCGTCATCGCCAAAACACCCCATCCGGCGACAGAAAACATTCTCGCTTTTTTGTCATCAAGTTCAGTTGTGGTTGCAGAATTATCTCTTCTTGCCCGTACTTCCAGCGCTTGCGCTTGGTTCTTATCCTCAACGACACCCTCTTGCTCTGTTCCCCCCGCTTGTTCCCCGTCGTCTCCGTCAACCGCAAAAACACCATCATCAACCGCCGTCGTCGCCAACCGTTTCAGATGCGGCAATTTGTGCACCCCCCGACTGACCACCTCGGCGGTCCAAGAACTCGCTTCGCGGAGGAAAGAGCCTTCATTTGAGAGTTTGTGGAAATCAACTTCAGACACCTTCTGCGTTTCGACGTCCAGCTCGAATAGAAGAGACAGCGGCTGGACGAAAAAATGGTGGAAAAGCTGCTCGATGAGAGATGACACTGCCCCGTCTGATTTATCGGTAAAAGCTGCTTCTGTATGGGGAACCTGTAGTGGTGTGCCGCCCTCGACGATCGTGTCGTCCCTTTCTTCGTTTGGTGGAAGTACAAAGTTGTCCTCTTTCCCCTTCAAAAACAGTAGCTGCAACACGTAGTAGGGGTCCTGACCCCAGAATTTCACTAAGCGGTCCTTCGTTTTCTCAAACGGGGCGAACCAAAGTTGCTGCAAAGCTTGCAGTAATTTGAGTGCAATGTCCTCCGGTGTGGTAGTAGATGAAGAAGTTGCGGCCTGAGGCTTCGCTGGTAGTACTTGTGCCAGCTGCGCTTTAGACGGGAGTGTAAACGTCGCTAATGTGGTTTCCTCCGGATCGATTTGCAGTTTGAATGGAAGATGCTCGGGATTCGTTTCACCATCTGTAGTCCCGGCCTGCGACTTCGAATGATCCGTCTGATGATGAATGCGAAGTGTGTAGGTACAACTGGTAGTAAAGGCGCCACTTTCCTCGCCGTTTGCGTTAAAATTTGCCTCGGCAAGAGCTTCATCCACAACTCCAAACTCCGTATTCGCGGAACCAAAAGTGGCCAAGCCCTTTGCATCCTGCGAAACAATATTGTTCCGTATCGCCGCCACCAATCGCGTTCCGAACTCCGTTCCGAAGGCCTCCTCCCCTTGTAGATCTACCCCGGTCTTTGTTTCCGGCTGCACATCAATCTGTACTCGCAGCTGACATCTCGTCTTGCTGAAAAATTGCGACCCAGAAGTACTGGAAGAAGAACCCGTGCTGCTATAATGATCCACGTCGGCGAAATTTTGCAGCGAGGCTGGTAAGCTGCCGAACAAACTACTGGAAAGCGTGGTGAAAAGGTTTCCGGAGTACAGGCCGTTGTCGTACAGGATCCAGAAAAACGCGAAGCCGAGGATCAGGAAGACGAAGTTGTAGAGAGAAACCTCCCGCGCGAAAAAATTGTATTTCGCGATGGAGGAATGGGAACGCAGAACGAACGACTGGTACATGTTGTTTTTTTGGGGGTGTTGGTAAGTGCGTTGGGCGGATGAAGGCTTCCAGGTTCTAAGCAATAGTTGCTGCTCGAAGGATAGTGAAACAGATATTGAAATTCGCAACCTGGGTGCATTGCCGATGTAGAGCGATCTAGACACAGTCGCTGCGCTGCTTCAATTACAACTGGCAAGCGAACACCGGGACACAGACCCAAACAGGGCACGCAGCGTTGCGGCCAGTAGCGGCTTCTACTATGTGTGTATATTTCTTTCTTACAAGCTGCTGCGGCGACGAGCCGTCATCCCCCCGGGCCTTCGCAGTGGGACACCGGTCACGCAGGCCACAGGAAAAAAGACCAAGCCCCCGCGCCACGTGCGCAACTCCGCTGCGTGCTGGGCCCATGCATCACGCAGCCGCGCCCGGCCCCGCGCCACCTGCGCCGCGGGCGGCCGGCCCGAAAGCGGGCCCGCCATTTATTTTGATTCCGGCGGGGCGGGGCGCGGCGCCGGCATCTCACTCGCGGAGCGTGTGCCGCCACAGCTTCTGCGCCCGCGCACCAAGTCGGCCGCCGCGGCGGGGGCGCGCGGAGGGCGGGGAATGAAAGAAGGGCGCCCAGGGCGCGCGCGCCTCCACGTAGCCAGCTAGTTAGACTACCGGGCCGGACGCTCACGGAGAAAGCCTTCGTCTTCAGAGCGAGGGAGGCGCAGTGGCGATTGCCGCTCCAGTCGCTGCGCTCGCGTTGCCTCTGCATTCGTTCCACGCATTGCGAGTTGAGTCCCTTCGTCTGCTCCTCATTCGCGGGACCCTTGGGCGTTTGCGCCCGGCCTCGGCGCTTCGGCGCGCTTGGCACCAAAAGGCCGCAACGCCAGGCGGACTGCCTGATGTTGCTGCGCTATTGCTGAATCGGTCACGGGCAACAAAGAATAAATCCAGAAAAAAGCAGAAACGCGCGACCCCTGAGCAACAACAAACCTCTCGGACCTGCAGCTCTCTCTCTTTGATAGTGACACAGAAACTCCTTCGCGCTTTATTCTGCGGCAATTAATCTCTCCTCCATGCCATTCGCTCATGCAATAGCACCCAGTCCTGCTTCGCTCCATAAAGAACAAAATAAAAACAGACTTGCACCTAGAACAGCCGCATCTTTCACAACAACAATCTCTGCTCAACTCCGAGTCCGGGTTGCCGAGAGAATGAAAAGAATGAATCCGCGACGTGATGTTGAGACAGGACAAAAACAAGAGCGGCCACTACAGGGCACACCGCAAACCAAAGCAGCTCCGTGTGAAGAAGGAGCGCTTGCTCCACGGCCCCGGGGGAGGGGCTGAACAGGTTCAATTGCGCAAGCGCGCGAGCATTGCGGCGCGCCACTTCGTCCACCCAAGGCAAGCGCCATGAGCCGGCGGTAAGCGCGGCGGCGAGGGCAGTCGCAGCAGGGAAGGGGGGCCCGGCCCTGCGGGCACGGGAAGGAACCGCGCCGCGGGCCCCGGCCCGCGGGGGCGGGGCCACACCCCAAAGGGGGCGGGCGCTGGCTTCGTATAAAAAAAACGCGGCGCGCCCGCCAGGGTGCAGCGCGGCCACGCTCTCGAACCGCAGCAACTGCTGCGCCCTGTGGGTCTTATGCGCGCGGCCGCCGGCATCCCTCTCCTTCATGAATTCCCAGGCTTCTGCCATCGCCCGGAAGCCAACATCTTTGGCTTCACTCTTCGCGCAAATCTGGACTGTCGCCGACGCGCTTCATGGCCCTACGAAGTTCCTGAAGATGAAAGTGGCCGCGCGCGCTATGCAGTTTGCCACATGGCGAGCGCGGGCACGCGTAAAAATGTGCTCAAGCCGCTGGCGCTCGGCGTTCGCAGGTCGTGCCCGATCGCGAACCAAGCAAAGCACCCATACGGCCGATAGTCCTACCGCCAACGAGGACGCTGCAGCAAGCTTGTCGGGTTTGTTCCATGGGCTTGGGCTACCAAGCCTATTTTACCGCAGGTTTGGTTCAGTGCGAACTGTTCAAAAAAGAAAACGCCAACATACTCAACTCAGAAAACTTCTCTGAAGACGTAGACATCGCTTTCCTTTTCCTCCGCTCCAAATCCTCACTACGCGCTCCTCTCCCTGCCACTCAAAGAAGTGAAAACAGAGTCATCAAAATCCCGCAGTTTCGCCAAAAGCTGACAAAAAGCCTTGCCCTTCATGCAGTGAAAATGTAATCCAATCTGTGAAGATGCGCACAAGAATTAGGTACAGGTTTCAAGCCGTGTCGTGCCACAGTTCCACAAACAATGCCGGAACTACCTTCAAAATGATATATACAGGAAATGTAGAATTGCAACCTCCCAATGGAAATAGACAATATGCGTGCCACCTCGGGCCGGGAAAAAGTAGAACTGTTTAGATAAAATGTGTGTACGGTTTTAGTGTAAGATGAGTACTATGAATCAAATTTAGCGTTATTTCTCCTTCTTCGAAAAAAACCATGTAGATGTAGTAAAATTTCAGTACAGGAAATCACAATTGTTGCTCCAGCTGTAAACTACACCCCCTCGCGCGCTTCTAATCATCAAACAAGTTGTTCACCATGCAGTAGAAGATTTGAAACATCAGCAACCGCACGATCATCAAAAAAAACGTGTCAAACAAGTCGTCCAGCCACTTCTGAAACACTTCGTACGCGTCCGTGCCCTCAACGGTAAAATCCCGAAGAAAGGTCCCCCAATCGCAAAACACTTTTCGGAATTTCTGGATAAGTTTTCGACAATATCGTTTCACCCGTTTCTGCCGGTAAAAACAGGACACTGCGTAGGATTTCACGCACGTTCGAGAGCAAGTGGAATTCTTCAAAAACTGGGTCGTGGTTGAAAAAACTTTCCGTGCAAGAGCGGTGGTGCTGCAAGCCACTTTTTCCGGAGCCGAAATCACCGTTTGACTGGTAAAAATTGCCGCTGTTTTCGAAAATCTCACAACAGGAAGAACGCAGCTGTGAAGTAAAACGGATTCCTTCTTCCAGCGGTTGTACAGATCTCTCGCAGAAACCTCCTTCGCCTCAGTGAACAGAATGATCGGTAACTCGTACAACTGGTAACACCAAAACGCGACGAAATTCGCAAATTGCTGCACCAAACTTAACAGCCTCCGGGAGCAAGAACCGCTGGTGCGAAAAATTTCCTGCGACAAAGAGGATGCAAAGCCAGGAGCATGATTTGGGCCGAGGAAAAGGTGGTGGGGTAACAACATGTCGTGTCCGCGATTGGTAACTGTGCCCTGCTTGTTGTTCATGTGAGTGTTTTCTTCCTCACTACTGCTCGAAGAGGATGAAGAGGAAGTCGCAGCAAGAGAACTTTGACAACTATCCTGTCCCCCGGAACTGGTGCTTTGCTCTTCGTAAGACTGTTCTATCGTTGTTCGTAACGTCGACCCAGTTGCTGGTCCTCGTGTGGTCATCACCGTCTGCCGGCTCTTCATGTAGTGGTATTCTTCTTCGTCCGCAAAAAACATCAGCTTCCGTAGTTCGAGCGGGTCGTGCGGGGGTCGGATTTCCACCGTAGCAACGGTGCCGGACCGGGACAGTCGTTTATTCGGGTTGGAAGTTGGGAGAATGTGGATCAGATTGTCGTTGGTGGAAGAGGATTTGTCATGCTGTTCTGCATCTGTATCAAACCCAAGGTTCTCATTCTCCACGTCGGATTCGGTAGGCACCTGGGCGTGGAAGTACTCAATAAAGCTGCAGTCTTCATCAACATCGGACTTCGGGCTCGGGGGGTTCGCCTCGATGGAATCGGAACAGGAGGAACCTGTCATGCTATAATTTCCGGCACCGGAAGCCGTGGCACAGTATCCTGTCGACGCTGACCAGACTGTTAAAACGCGATTCTTTGTACTATCTTTCGCTTTATCTTTATCATCACCACCCGCCTTCTTGACATAGTCCGCCACGGCCGCCTGGGTGTTCTCATACACGGTCTTCCAAAAATCCGCCATGGTTGGTGAAAATGTAGTCGTGACGTGATTCTGATTTTCAGAAATCTCTTGTCATCTAGCAGGGATGGGTAAGTAAATCACCCGTGTTCAACACAGGCTATTGCAGAAGCAGCAACCTCGACACCTCCGCCGCAGCACGACCACGTGCCGATTACTGCTGCGGGAACCATCGGCGTCCAATCCTACGAATCTGCCAGAGCTGAAAAGAAATCAGAAGCTCGTTTTCCTTAAAAAAAAAGCTGGCAAGCGAAAGTGATAGACTGCTGCTAGGAAGAGCGGTACGAAAAAAGCGTCCTTTTACCTTTTTAAGTAATAGTACTGCTGTACCGATTTTTCCCGACGACGACGTGTTCCAAACTTCGATCACGACGACCCAACTGATTCAACGAAAATTGAGATCTTCCTTGTAACCGAATCGAAGAAGTTCTTTTGCTGGCTGTTGCAATAGATGAAGCACGGCCCGTTTTTATTCTGCCACGACACGACAAAGAAGATAAACTTGCGGCTACGATCAGTGAAGGTAGACTTCGCGATTTTTATCACGAAGGAGCTGTTCACGATCAAGCTTTTACTGGGCGGTTGCAAAACGAATTTTTATTTTTTCTGAGAGGTGTCACAACAACAGTACAGCAGCCCTGAGCTGTGCACCACACTGACACTGCACGAACCCGCACGGCCTGCGATTTCGTCGTGCCCTCAAACAACTTGTCTTATCTCTGTCGAAGCCTCTGTACACAGTCGCTGCGCTGCGTCAATTGCACCTGGAGTGCGAACACTGGATGGGGCACAGAGGCAAACAAGGCGCGCAGCGTTGCGGCAAATAGCGGGGTCTATGTGTGTTTTTTCTTACAAGCTGCTGCTACGACGAAGCGCCAACCCAAAAGAGCCTCCGGAATTGGGCGGGCCGCGGTCATGAAGGCTACGGGAAAAACACCAAGGCGTGCTCCTGCGCCACAGGCGCATGCAGGCGATGCCGCTACAGGGCGGGGCAATCGCGCGGCCGTGCCCGCAGCTGCGCCGCGGCGGGGGGCGCGCGCGGGAAGCCTAATATACAACGAGCCCGCCATAATTCTGGCGGGGCGGCGTGAGTCGCCGGCCCATTGCGCGACGTTTGCCGCCGCAGCTTCGGCGCCTGCGCATGAAGCCGGCCAAGGAAGCGGGCGGCGGGGACGCGCGCGGGGCGACGGGTCATTCAAGGGAGGCCGCCCGGGGCGGGGGCCAGCTTTCGGACTTGTTCCACAGGGCCGGCCGGCATTCTTCTTATCGTTCTTCTTATTGTCTTCCTCCTTCGCCGCGAGGCATTCTCCACCACCCAACTGCCTGCCCCACGCCCTGCTTTTATGTCGCGCGGCCCTGTCACTTCGGCACACTTGTCCCGAAGGGGCTACAGTGGTAGCCGGCCAGTCGGCCGCTGTTCTCCAGTTGCTGAGTCGAAGCTCCCGGGAGAGATAGAATCAAGCCAGAGAGAGGCACAATGCGCAACCTCTCAGGAAAAACAGCTCCCTCGGGCCTGCTCTCGCTCTCTCTGATCATGATACAGAGACTCCAGTTTACTTTTCGCCGCAACTCATCTCTTTTCCACATCTCCTGCAGGAACACAACACCCGCTTCATCGCTCGATGATGACCATGATAGAAACATCTGTGCACCAAGAACGGCCACCGAATTCGTGGCGTCCTCAAGCAACTTGTCTAATCTTTGTCGAAGCCTCATTAAATCGAAGGAAAATTGTTTGTAAAGGTATCAGACTGGTAGTACTTGTTATGCAAAAATGCGGGGTAAAGACGAGACAGGGGGTGGTAGGGTTCTGCTTTATTGGCGGGGAAGAGCAAAATTATTGTTTGTGGCTAGCAGCGAAAGAACTTTGTTAGGGATACTAACCGGGAAAGCTTCAGCCTACCACATCAAACATTAGCGGCTTCGACTTATGCTGGCATTGAGTGAAAAAGGAGAGGCTGTAGTACGGGTGGGTGTGCGTTTTTGAAACTTGGGCAGAGTTGTCTTGTTACTCTTGGGGTAGCTCATGTTGATCTGCATGCAAAATTAGTAAAGAAAGCTGTGCTAAGGATGAAAATTTATGTACTTAGGAAATGTTGTACTAGAAGTTACTTCGAATTGAAACAGCTGCTATTTGAAGATCTAAACTTGTAAATTGCCGACCGCTTGCATGTGAAGCCCAAAAAAGCGTGATGATAAATGTAACTCAAAATCATGTAAGTATGTTCAGAAGAATGAAAAAAAAAAATTGACAAAAAAATCTGCATCACAAATCAATCAAATTTGCAAAAGTCACCGGTTCAACTTGTCACAGTTGATCTCCGAGACTTTGCAGTTCTGTAGCCTGTATCCTGTGCAAAAATGTCTGGGTCTGGAAGGTTGGAACTTGTAATGCTGGCTTTCCATACCTAGGAAATCTATATTGCATAACCAACAAAAGTCGCAGCCTCTTTTGGACATGCAACCACGCAGTTCCTCATGCGGATTACCTATGAGAAACCGTTCTGGAAAGTTGTCATGCTAGGTTGCGTTCGAAACTGTTTCCATCATCCACATTTTAGCATCACAAATTTCCAGACCCAGACATTTTTACATCTGATAGCTTGCGCCAAATGTGCGCGGACATACCGGTATTCAACTTGTAAACCCCTCCACCGCTTCCCACGTTCGTGCACAAATTTTCCAAATCCGGATTACCAAACGACACCTCGCAGGATTTCACCGTAATCGGCGCGAGTGTCTGGACAATGATTTCCTCCTGCACGATGGTACAGTGTAGGGTCAAATTATCCGGGTTTTGTTGCAACGCTATGGACATGTCAAAATCGAAATTGGCAAAATCGAAAAATTTGTGATGCATAAAATCGATACCAGTCGGAGCCTCAGTTTGTACTTGGCGCATGACAAATTTCGGGAGCACCCAAATCCAGTCTGTCATGCTGTTTGGGCAAAGACGGCTGCTGCTGTCATGCTACTCTGGCAGCACATTGCATACCCCTAAACAGGCTTACAATCGGTCTCATTTGCCTGCTCCCCAATACAGGCCTTACTTGCCCTACATTTTACGCATTACAAATTTTTCGACTTTGTCGATTTCGATCCTGACACCCCCATACACGCTAGGTCGAAGTTGTTAGGTTTCTTCGCCTTGTAGTTCTTTCGCAGTTCTGCCGATGCAAATTTCGTCCACACGTTGCAATCCACCGCAGCAGCGGCGGTCATGACCTCCAAGTCTGATTTCGCTTCTTCCCCCGCGATTTCGAGATAAGTGGCGACGGTGCAGTCGTGTTTTGACACAAGGGATTCTTCCAATTTTGCTCCAGAAGTGTGCGCGTCTTCGTAGCCGGGAAAAGTTTTCGCCTGGTTTAGGAAGATCCACTGCAAAAGGTCGGCGTTTAGTGCCACAGGGCTGTTGGTGTTCTTCGTCGCCCGCACCGCAGCCTTCCAGCCGGCCGAGCAATGCTGAGAAACAGCCGTTTTCACCAAATCAACATGTTTGCTCAGAAACTCCCCCTCCACAAACTGCAAAGGCGACCCCAGTTTTCGGTAGTCCAAGCCGGTGGCGAGGTCCGCTGTCGCCGGGTCGAGGGGGCTCTTCACCGCGATCGGACAAGAGAGCGTTTTGAACTCTTCGTCACCAGGCTCGACATCGTCCTTGTTCCCATCGTTGATGTTTATCTCCGCAGTTATAACATCATCTCCCTGCTGCGCCAGCGCCACCTGCACGACCGTTTCATACGCTGTCGCGCCGAGTTTCGCGCTCTCCAAATACCGCAAAGCGTGGCAGTCGTAAGTGACCAGTGTTTATCAAATGTAAAAACGTCCGGGTCTGGAACACAGCAACTTGTCATGCTAAATCTGAATCATGTAGAAATCTGTGTTGCATGATTGCCAAAAGCTGTCCACTTTTGACCTAATCGAGAGGCAGTTTCTGGATAGGCATGATACAACTCTCACAGAATCTGTCATGCTATGTCCTTCATACTAGACCTCATGGGTCATGGAAAACCTGCATGAAAAGTCTGGCATTCTTCCAGACCCAGACATTTGTGCATTTGATAATGTTTCGGCGAACTCGAAGCTGGACTTGCAAATGTCTTGAAACGAGGTCGCGAACAATCCGGGGAGGCAATATTTGAACTCATTCGAGATTCTACTATCTTTTAGTGGTGTCACCGCGGCTTTACACACCTCGACGTTATTCTGCAAAGCCCTTGGCACGTCTCGCATGGCGTAGCAGGTTGACTGCACCGCGGCAGTCGCTACCAAAACATCGTATTTCAGAGCATGGTCGACGAAAATAAAGTTTAACCCACACCCGTCGTTGCTGCTGAAAGTTTTGCTCGCCAGAATTCTGTTCGTCCGGAAATCCTCTAACGGGAGCAACGGGTAGAGATAGCAGCTGAGAAGCGTTTCGCTGTTCGTGATGAAGAACTCTTTCTGCTGCTGAACAATCGTGTTGCTGTTATCAGTTATCGCGGCAATTTTTTCCAGCAAATCCACGGACGGTTCGTCGCTTTCATCATCCCCAACATTCTCCACGATATTCTCGTCCAATGGAGCTGGTAGAGAGCCATACCCCGGGAAATCGACTTCATAGGGATTCCAGGCATGATTGTTCCCCTTTTTTGACAGCACCTTCTCCACCATCGAGTGAAACCCCGTGCTGGTATGGTCCCCGTAGATGAAGTGCCTGAACGCGAAAAAGGCACATTTCCCGTTGTCGTACTCGAGAATCCATGGTGCGAGACCCTCGTCGTCGGTCTTCTTCAGTTTCGTACTGGCATTTGCAAATTCCTCACAGCCGTTAGCTTCGATTTTCGATTTCCAAAATTCCAAAGACTGGTCGGGAGAAATCGATTGACAGCCTTCATTACTTGGGTCCAGCGCGGCGATTTCAGTCCGAAAGGTGTCGTCGGATTGAAGTTGTTGGTCTGCGTATTTGAACGCGGAGCAATCAGTGGAAGTTCGGATCAACTTCTTCATGATCACTCGGTCTTTCGTAAAATCCGTATCGCCAGGTTTGAGGAAAGTGTTGACGATCGAGGCAATGCAGACAGTTGATTCTCCTGGCCAATTCGTTTCTGGACTACTTCTTTTCTCCACGCTGTTCACGAGCGAAGAATCTTCGACGAGCTTGGTTGCGAATGCCACATTCCCCTTCACACTATCCTCTGCGTGGACCAAAATGTCGAAACAGCGGGTCGATTCTGGGAGATGATTAGTGGTAGCATCTGCAGGGAAAAGTAGTTTTTCAAAGAATTCCACATTGTCCCTTAAACCAGGATTTCCATCCGGTGTGAAATCAGGCAAGGACTCCGGAATCAAGTTAACACACGGCGGCCACGCCTCGTCTGGTTCCCATTCATCATTTTTTCTTCGGACAATATCCGCGACGAAATCCACGTCGTTCTGGAGGGTATTGTCGAGGAAGGGAAACCCTGCTCGGCAGTCGACAGGAGCAGGTTGAGAGGAGCCGATCACTGGTAGAAACAGGTCTCGCATGACCGCCTCGTCCGCGCGAAGGGTGAAAGTGGCGAGACGGAGCAGGTCTACGTTCGCAAAGGATGCAGCTGCGCCGTTTTGGTAATGGACAAACAACTTCAGCAACTCTTGATCCGTCCGGAGGTCTTTGGACAGAACCGCGTAATTTTCTGCCGTTGCCACTTTCTCTTCGTATTCCAGAACGTAGTTCTTCACCAGGTCCAGGTCGGTCCGAAAATTGACGGACAAATCTTGCAGTTGACACAAGACACCCCCAGAAGTAGCGAGTTCTTGGAGAAACTGGTACTCAAGGTCAGGGGTGGGAAATAGCTTATCACCGGCGATCAAGGGCAAAATCTCGCAACTGTCTCCCGCCTGCAATCCAGGCATTATCCTGAGTAAAAACGTCCCCATACCAGAGTCAAGATGGGGAATCGGCTAGACAAGTCCACGAGTTTCGGCTGTTTTGCATGACAAATTTGGAGTCGCAGTGTAGTGCTGTTTGAGGTAGTTCAGAAGCATCACAGATCTAGTACATCATGCTGATTGGCGCATTACAAATTCCAAAACACGACCAGAAAATGCTTCTCATGTGTCTCCGCATGACAAACATTTTGAGCATGCAGATTTGCATGACAACTCTGGGGTGGGGACGTTTTTACACAAGATAGGCATGATCCATTCCTCACTATTCGCCACAACTTCGACTTCGGTAGCTGACATCCGGGAGTACGCGCAGAGAAATAACGAAAGCACCCGGGCGGGCTTGTTCAAAGAAGTAGTTGCACTGGAGGAAATCCTTGTCAACCCGGCGTCCAAAACGCTCAGCAGATCATCTTCTTCCTCTGCGCTGATTATCGTTGCGCAGCTGTGGTCCATTTTGTCCACCACAACTTCTTGACAGACCCCTCCTGTTCTTCCGCTCATCACGCTGTCGGACACCGCGAATGCATCGCCGTAGAACCCGGAGATGAAAAAATCGTCGCTCCAGTTCTGGTCGTAAAACCGCCGGTCCACTTTGCTGCAGATCTCGACGAGCTTCCGGCCGAATAAAGCGCAGTTGTGGTTTTCCGCGTGCGCGGACTGTGGTAGGGTCGGATGCGGTTCGGCGGTGCCGGCCACAACTTGGGAAGAAGAAAGAGAAGATGAACTTCTGTCATCCGCTGCTGCTGAAACTAAAGTAGAACTCGTCGGGAACCTCGGGTTTGTTCCCTTCCCATTCAGAAACTGGTCGCCACAATGGTCTAGGAGTTGAAACACCGAGGTTAAAAGCTGTGCGTCATTTGGTTGCGCGGACGAGTCAGCAATATTAGCCCGTTCCTCCGCTTTTTCGATGTCGAAAAAACACTCACCCGAGTGCAGCTTGTTCAAAGAACCAGACGGGATTCTGGTTTCGTAAGTGCACACAGCGGTGTCGTAATTTGCGAGGAGTTTCGTCTTCTCCGGGGTGCAACTCTCCGCAGCGAACAGCCCGTTCCCATAGCACTGGAGATTGTAGAAGTTGAACACTGCAGACCGGACGGCAAGTTCTAGTTCCGATGCGTTTCCATCGAAGTCGCCATCCCCACCCCCGATCGGGTTCGCAGCAACACCGGTGCCGAAGACTTTTACGCCCAAAATCGCGAGTTCGCGGTAGGCGGGGCGGAGGGAGGTTTTTGATTTTGTAGCCTTTTGCAAGAAAGAACTTGCCGAAGAAGAGCCACTGCCTGACGTGATCCCCTCCTGCCGTAAGGGGAGTTGGACCACAACGAATTTCCCCGGAGCAGCCTTGCTGCAGTCAATCACCATCTCACCCACGGTGAAAGCACCGCTAACATCTTCACCCGCCCCAGCGGCGGCCGAAACGCTGTCGAAGTCGTGGATCCGGTTGTGGATTGCAAAAATGTCTGGGTCTGGAAGAATGCAGGAGTTTGCCATGCAGATTTTGCATGACCCATGAGGTCTGTGATGCATGCCCTAGCATCAGAGATTTTGCGAGGGCTTTCTGATGCTCATACCGCATGAGAAATGCCCTCTCCGCGTAGCACAAAATACACCTCTTTTGCTGTTCATGCAATACAGATTTTTTTGGAATCCAAATGCAGCATCACAAGTTGCATTCTTCCAGACCGAGACATATTTGCATTCGATACCGCTGGTAATTGTGCATTTTCCGTACCCTCGCGAGCCCATTCCCCTTGTCGAATTTGATAACTTCACAAAGTTCCCTGCCGCTGCCCGAGTTTTCATCCATAGCACTTGCACCAGTTACAACCTCTTCCGCTCTTGGCTTCTTACAGGGAGCTGCGAACTCGACCGTGTGATTCGTGACGAAAACTTCGATCCCCTCGTGCACGTTCGGGAAGTGAGCACCGGGAGGAAGCGTGTACCCGGTATTGCCTTCTTCCGTTTGTAAACAGTCAGGGAGAAGACAGGGGCTTTGTTCCCCGAACTTGGTTGTTATTCCCAGCTCCTGCTCTTCAGCAGAACTCTGCGACGTCCAGGGCCGGGCGAAGAAGAGTTGGCGGAGGTAGAAGTTCTCGACTGGGATTTGGATTCGCACGTTGGAAACATCAAACGCGTCGCTCTTTCCAGCTTTATCCCCGTCGTTCAAATCCAACTCCACGTACGCGCAGTGGTTTTTGTCGCTGTAGCTCGTGTAAACCCCAGATGGTGCGCCGTTTTGCTCATACGCGGCTATCTGCTGCCCGTTTAAAAGGTTTTCCGCCTTCAAATTTCCCTGACTCGGCGGGCTAGCGGCGATTGCTGTTTCTGGCGTCAAGTCTTTCAAAGGAGCGGACTCTGCTATTTCGTCGACGTGCTTGAAGTCGCATACTGCACTGCTTTCTCCTTTCATACAAACGCCAAACTTCGGTTTATCATATTCGTCCACGCACCTCTCCCCCTTCGCAGGCCGGTCTTGGCAGAACGCTATCCTGAGTAAAAAAGTACCCACACCAGAGTTGTAATGCAGATTTGCAAAGAGAGGAAGACTTGTAATGCGCATCCCCATGAGAGCCATTTCCAATCGTGTTTTGGAATTTGTGGTGCTGTGAACAGGATGAGCAGATGAATCTGTGATGCGGCTGCACTTGCTAACCTGCACTACACTGCATAGTGCAACTTGTCATGCGTGACCCACAAAACTGCTAGGCTTGTGTTGCAAAATCCCCATCCTGACTCTGGTGTGGGTACGTTTTTACTCAGGATAAACGCTTGGCCGTCCTCTTTGGGTGCTGCCGGGACGGCGAGGACCTGCCCCGCTGGGATTTGCGCCTTCACGTCCACGCAAACCAACACGTGCACACACGACTCCCCGACATTGTCCGCGGCATCCGTGCCCCCACTCCGCCAATAATTCTCCCCGTGGACTAGGTGGTAGGTTATGCCCCCCTTGTAAAAGTAGTTGTCACGCGCGATCGAATCAGGTAAGTCCGCCGGAGTCGCCGTTCGCTCCAGCTGCAGGTCAATCGCGGACTGCCGCGGGAAATTCAAGTCTTTCGGGTTGTTCGGAAATTTGTCGTTGGCTTCCTTGTCGTAGGACGCATAGGCGTACATGTAGTTCTTCGCATCAGAAGAGGTGTCAGCACCTGGTGCACCGGCAGCGGTTTCTACTTTATACGGTAAGTTTTCCGCGTGTTCCATCCAATGGTAGCGAAATTCCCCTGCGTTTTGCATTTTAGCATTCTCATTACCCTCCGGATATTCCCCACCAGTCACCCATTTTGTGTACACCGAATCCGCCCCGTCTTTGGTCCAGAACAGTTGAAAATCCGAGTCTGCTGCGGGGAAATAGGATCCTGCTGGCGCGGCGACGTACTCTTGTTGCGATGAAGTAGCTCCATCTTGATCATTTTCGCTGTCTGTCGCGAGGATCCACACATTCGCAGCCCCCTTCCTGGTTGCCCAGTTGTCACTGCGGCAGTCCTTTGTATTCTGGCCGCAGGACGTTTCGCCGTAGCTGTGGCGGAGGGTGATTTGATTCACCCGCATGGTGTTCTGCGCATTGTCTTTTCCCGCGGAGTTGCCGAAAGCGGATGGGAGTTTGAAGTTTCCCTCAACATTAACCACATAAAAATCATCACTCGCGGCCGCCGCCCCGCCAAAACAAACTTCCTTCTTCGTCGCCCGTTTCCCCTCCGCGTGCTTCGATTCAATGACTTTGTCAAACGGCCGCGACCCGAAGTAAGTCGTGAAGGTTTCCGGCTCGCCGGAAACCAGTAAAGGGATGATTTTTCGGCCAGAAACTGCTTGCCCCAAACACGGGTTTTTCTTCTCTTCTTCAGCGATGTTCTCATCCCCCTCCCCGGTCAAACGATGTAGATTCCGGTTCTCCTGCAACAAAGTGGTCAGCTCTTCGCCAAAATCATCCGGAAACCGGTCGAAGAGACAATCTTTCGCTAGCGCCTCCGCATTTCCGTCCGACCTTTTGATCACTTGATGATAACACCTCCCGTTCAAGGGAGACACCCCGGCAAAAGAGGACCCTGGCTCCTCACATTTTTTCCCCTTCTTCGCACAGAAAGCAGGGCCATCCGAAGGGTCCCCGAGATCGAGGACTTCACTTTTCAACCCGTAGTCCCCAGTAGCGGGGATGGAAACAAAGTTTTTCACCTGGTCCGCAACTGTAGTAGGGTGCGTGTTTGTTTCACCAGCAAAAACCACCTCCGCTGCGTCCCGCGGGCGGTCCAAATCCGTGAAAATTTTGCACCCGATCCGCCGCGCGTTGTCGAGGTACCCCTCACCGGATTCCCACTTGGGATTGCCAGTAGAACCGGGATTCGACTTCGGCGAGGATTTTTCTTTCACGGCCTTCAGGAAATCTTGTAACTCTGGAGCAGCTGTACTCTTCTCCAATAATTCGTACTCACAGTATTCCTTGATTCGGTTGTAGGTCCAGTGGAGTTCCAAATGCTCGTACTTCTCATTATAATGCGTCGGGTTCGTGCGATCGGCCGAGCCGGTGAGTTTGTGGAAATTCTCGTAGAAATATGAGAGTGCACAATCCCCCTTCCCCTCATAATTTGTAATGCAAAATACCAAATCCAAGTCCTACCTGTATGCACCTTGTCCATGCCAAATTCATTTGGAACCTCAAAGAGTTGTACTACAGATAACGTGTGCAACAGATTTGTCATGCGGCAGCCACATTTCTGTGGTTGCTTGTGTTGCTGCTTATCGACCATACAAATGAGAAGGAGGGGGAGTTGTGCACTCTCGTAAGGAAGTTGTAGATTTCGCCGCAATCGTCGGGACGCAGGCAGAATTGCTGTTCTTCAAAATCTCCGGGACAACAGCATCTACTTCGCTTTGTTTGTTCTTGAACAGATCCGTCCACACGTCCATCGCTGAGTAACCTGCGCCGTCAGTCACTTCCGTACACACAATGCCCCTTTCGAACCACATCAATTTGTGTCCGTGCAAATCCCGCCAACCCGCATCGTTCGGGAAAACCTGGGGGCGTGTACCAGTGGTTTCGCAAACGTTGTTCTCGCTGGAGCTGCTGGTGCCTCCTCCTGCTTCCTCCGAAGAAGTGGGCCATTGCGAACCCGGAGCGAGCCCCGTTTTCGAGCCGAGAGGGGTTTTTAAGAAAGCACACACCCCAGCGGTATACGCTTGAATCCGGAGCCGCAATTCCTCCGTCGACAGCCACCCGGGCAGAGCGCGGCAGGATATGACATGCTCAGACGTTACAATCCCAAGTGTTACAATACAGGACATGGAAATCGGTGATGCAAAAACCGCATCATCTAGCCAACTCCCGCAGGATTGCGCATGACAAGTTCCGGAGCAGTTCCAAAACTAGCTAGAACCTGGCGCAACTTGTATTGCAGAAAGAAGAACGCTCTGCGACTCTGTCATGCTGCTGAGGCAAAACAAAGTCCACACTCTATTGCAACGTTTGAGATTGTGACGCCTGAGAAGGTCATACAGGAGGACTGGAGGATGTCGTAGGCAGAATTGATGGTTAATCCATCGAGGTTGGCGACATTCGGTTGACTGGATGAAAAGGGAAATTCTTCATCTTGCCGATCGAAACCCGGGCCAGCCGGACCGTTGTGAACCCCGGATTCGTACCAAACACCGCTTGAAGATGTTGGTGTACCACCAGCTTGGAAGATCGTCTTGTAGACCGAAGTCTGTTCTGAACCAGTACCTTCTTCCGACCAGTAACTCTGTGTCCGCAGGTAGTCCATCCGTTGACACCAGTTCTGCGCTACCTCCGCGAGCGCGAGTTTCAAAGTGTCTACCGTTGGAACAATTGGATTGCTTTCTAGTACAAATCCTGTCGTCACGGCATCCCAACCCGAGCCGTACGAGGCGGTCAAGCAATCCGCCGTGCAAATCTGGTTCCCCAGGACGGTCGCCGTAAACCAATCGTCCCACAGCGCAGTACCTCCGAGTTGGTACGGATAGAAAACCTCATGAAGGTTTTTCTTGCTGCACGAATTCGCTGTTTCGGAGAAAGTCCCAGCGAGTAGTAACTGCTTCTTGATTCCCCGACAGATCTGCGAGCTGTACTCCGAAAACGCGGTTTGCAGGTCGAGTGTTTGCAATCCGGCTAAATCGTCCTGCTCTCCGTTATTAGAAAAAACTTCGCTTGGCGAAAGCCGCAAATCAATCGAATTTCGAAACAAGTGCTCCCACGTCATGTCATTCGGCAAAACACGGCCGGTTCCCGAAACAAGCTCCGCAGGCGGCGGGATCTCGCCGATAGGCGGCGCTGTCGTGGCTGGCTCTTCGACGGGCGGCAGGTCAGCTGGGTCGACGAAAGCCTTCGGCATTTGCTCCGTCGGAAGGAGCGCAAAGGAAAAATGGTCTACTCCGTGGTTGTCCTCTTCAGTGCCACTGTAAACACTTTTGTCGGCGAAAGTTCCGTCCAGATTCCGTGGCGACCCGTCGTCCAAGTAGCGAAACAGCAAACACCCGGCTCTCCGCTGACGATGTCGATCTTGACGGAAAAACCTTTCCTCCCCCGTTTCGAAATCCATTGGAATGGACGAAGCGAATTGCTCGCCGAAATTGATGTCCTTAAGGAATCGGATTTGATCATCATTGACAAACACCGAGCCGCCGTTATTCTCGTATTCCTCGTTTTCGGGTTGTAGCGCGAGAACCAAATTGCAGTACTCATTCAACCGGTTGTAGACATGATGGAGTTCCCACAGATGTTTCTTTTCACTCAGTTTCCCGTCGTGCTTCTGGTTGTAGAAGGAGGACTCGTGGGTTAAATCACTTGGATCAATCAACGAGGTCGCGGGCACACAGTCAGGGCTGGAGGGAATGCCATAATTTGCCAAGACAGCGGGAGTGACCGCCGGGGATGATCCTGCTGGTGTTCCCGCGTCCGCAGTATGGATTGCAAATATGTCTGGGTCTGGAAAAATGGAACTTGTAATGCTAGTCCTACACTCCTGTAAAATCTATGTTGCATGACTAACAAAAAAGACGCCCTCTTTGGTCATACAAAAGCGCAGTTTCTCATGCGGACTGAGCATGAGAGAGCGTTGTGCAAACTTGCCATGCTTGGCTGCATTGGGTAACATTTCAGTCAACCACAGTTCAGCATCACAAGCTTCCAGATCCAGACATTTTTGCATTTGATACGGAGCGGTTTTCAGCCCAATCGCGGTTTCCAACCTCGCCCTCGCGTTTTGGTGTGTATCGGACGAGCACAATTTCCCACTGGAAATCCAGCCGAGGTTTTTAGCCGCACTTGTCGTCTCGTCGCGGATATAATCCGTCGTTCGGTACGCGGTGTCTTTTGGGAAAAACCTAGGCCGGAGACCCGTTTCTTCGCAAGAAGTTTATCAAATGTAAAAATGTCTGGGTCTGGAAGAATGCAACTTGTGATGCTGCATTTGGATTCCAAAAAAATTTGTATTGCATGAGTACCAAAGGAAAGGCAATTTTTGCTACGCTGAGAAGGCATTTGTCATGCGGAATACGCATCAAGAAGCCCTCAAAAAATCTGTATTGCTAGGGGATGCATCACAGACATGATGGCTCATGCAAAACGTGCATGACAAGTGTCAGAATCTTCCAGACCCAGACATTTTTGCATTTTTTGATAAAGTTTCTTGCAGCGCACAAACCCCGGTCAAATACGCCTGGATCCGCTGTTGTAATTCCGATACCGACAGCCACCCGGGAATCGCCTTGCAGCTGGTTTGCAGCGTTTGATAGACAATGGTAGGGTTGAAAAGAACCGGTGGATGCTGCTGTTGATCTCCTCCCTGGTTAGAAGTATCATCAACATCGAGTGGCACAAAGGGCTGCAGGTTTGCGAGCCGGTAAACACCCGTTTCGTAAGTTGAATCAACCGGGGGGATGCGGGACCTCGCGTTCAGGGCATCAGCAGGGAAAGAATCCGTGGTCACGCCTGAAGTACTATCAAAACCTCCATCGAAATATTGCGCCGGTGTGACCTCGCTGTCCCCCCCATTCTTCTTCCACCCGAACGCCCAGCTCGTTCTGCCGTAATCCTGCCGCACGCACCAACTTTGGACCAAATTCGCCAGCGCAAATTCCACGTTCTCTCGCGGCGTCTGCGCGTCGTCCTCGACAACCGCTGACCAGGACGCGGCTGTGCAGCTCGCGGTGCACATTTGGAGGACATTTGATGCGGCCGAGGAGCCTGGTGGTCTCAAGCCTTGCGCCCAATCCGGCCAGGTGCTCAAAAGAGCCTCGTCAACGCCTTCCGCCGCCTCTTCCCACCCCCCGTTCCCGGCGATCCCGACTGGGTAAAAGAGCCGCGGTAAACGGGAATCGGTGCAGGTGGGGACAGAACTCATAGGATCTGGTGTACCGTCGGGGGGGAGATCGTGGATTAGGTTAGTGAATGCGATTCGGTTCAAGTTGATGGACTGACAGAGCGTATTCCCGTACTCTTTCACCATACCGGATAAATCCCTTACAGAGGTGAAATCTTGCAACTCCGGACTGACCGTTTGTCCGTATTCATCTTCCGCGCCAAAAATTTCGCGTGGCGAGCTCGCAATGCTTCCCGCCTGGTGGAACAGATTTTCCCAAGTCATTCTTCTCGGCAGTCCCGGAAGCTGCACACCGCCCTCGGTGGTGTCACCGTCACCACCAGAACCGGACCCGGCAGTTGCGGCGAGCAGCTGTTCCTTCTGCACATACCCCTTCGGCTGATGCTGATCAACGTCGCTGCCGTGTAGATCCGCATCAGGCGTGTCTGTGAAAAGCAACATGACGCACCCAGCTCTGCGCTCCCGGTGCTCGGCGAACCGGAAGGCGAGGTTTGTATCCAGGGTTTCGCATCAAATGCAAAAATGTCTGGGTCTGGAAACTTGTGATGCTGGGTGGCGTATCATGATGAGGCCACAAGTGCTGGCTAAGGATGACAAGTTTCTGAGCTTCTATGTGTTGACTATTCTGCATGACAGACTGCGTTTCTGCATGACAGAAAAATGGAGCGCTTGGGTAACGTGCATGACAGATTCAAGAGTCATGCCAGACAAGCATGACAGACATGCATTCTTCCAGACCCAGACATTTTTGCACTTGATATTTCGGTTCCGAAAACGATACGGGTCAGATACTGCAACCTCGCAATTTCATCTTCCAGTCCTCCTGGGTTGTTCACGCCGACAGCAGACGCTGTGTAAAAGTCCTCCGTTTCCGGAAAGGATAAAACCAGTTCGCAGTACTCCTGCAACCTTGTGTAGACGAAGTGGAGTTCGAATAAATGCATCTTCGGCGCCACGGCGCCCAGCCACGTGTTTGTGAACGCCTCCCGACCCTGGAAAGTTGGGAGGGAAATGGAGGGAACGCATTGGCTTATCTTCACAGTTGGTGTGCTAGCACTGTTATCGCCTTCCGAAGTGGTCTGCGTAGAAGTGATTCCTTTCAGAAACTCGACATCGGAATTTAAGAGTTCACTGCTCAGATAAGTTTCCGCATCACTTTCCGATCCCGCAAGTTTGCAAATCTCGCCCCCCGGGAACCACTGGAGGTCTTTTTCCGTCGCTCCATCCGCTGCTGGAACGCCGGATTTCCGACCAATATTTCCCGGAAACGCGGTAGGTCGTTTTTTGTCACTAGATTCGCACTCACTCTCACTTCTCACCCCGCAAACCCCGGCGAGGTAAGCGATAATCCGACGTTGGAGGTCAGTAACGGAGAGCCAGCCGGGAACGGCCTTGCACCCGGTTTGCATCGTGTCGTACATCAGAGTATAGTCGAAGAGCCAGGCGTCATGGTCCTGGGTAGAGTAGGGAAGAAACGGATTCAAATACGCGTCGTTGAAAACCGCCGTTTCATACTCCGCATCTAAAGCCGGAATTTCCGACTTCGCTGTTTCATAAGCATCCGTCGGCATTTCGGAAGCATCAGCGGCCTCCCCCTTCCAGCCCCGAGCGTAGCTCGTCCTCCGGTAGTCCATTCGGACGCAGAAATTCTATTACAGTGAAAAATGCCCCCACCCCAGAACTTGGGAGCATTTGTATTGCAAACCTTTCCAAAAGAAACACTCGCCTTCTTGCATCTAGTAGCATCACACGTTTCCAACCGTCAACAGCAAAGATTTGTATTGCAAAAGAGCCCAGCAAGAGCGGCGCTTGTCATGCAAGCGATGCCATATACGCCTAGACTCTGCAGCAGAAAGATTCATACTCCTTTCATGCATGACAAAAAGTTTTCATTTGGAAACTTCGCATCACAAATTCCTGCAAATTTGGGGGTGGGGGCATTTTTCACCTTGATAAATTCTGCACTAGATTCACCAGCGCCGCTTCTGTTGTTTTCCGCTGTGCGGCGTGGAACCGGTCGGAGGTGCCTGATGTTTTGAAAGTAGGTTCTGCACACCCGGGTTGGCAAATGGTGCCCTGGGAGAACCAGCTGTTGTACCCGGGGTCGATTTCAATCGTTTCCCCCTCGTCCCCGGCTAACTGATCCCAAAAATACCCCACCCCGGTCGGGTAAAACACCGGGCGAATCCCGATTTGGTCGCACTCGGGCCACGGGCGCCAGGATTCTACGTGGGCGTTTTCGGGTAGGTGGTAATCGGAAGTAGTGTCGGATGCTGAAACGAGGATTTTGTTCTTCCCGATTTGCCGGCACACCGAGCGGCTGTACTCGTAGAAAACTGCTTGGATTTCCGCATTTTCGGTAAAATCAGAAGCCAACTCACTGCTCAACCCGGTTCCGGTGACGTAGTTTGCCGGGTTATCGCCAAAAATTTGTTTTGGCGACTTCGTGATGTCGCTCGCTTGGGTAAACAAATGCTCCCACGTCATGCGCGAGGGTAGCGTCCCGTCGGAGGGGAATAGGGAGCCTGTACTACCTCCAGAGCCAATGCCGTCGCCTCCGCACGGACAAATCTCCATGGTGCTCGGGAATTGGTTCCCACAAATCATCCCCGACGCGAGCATCCCCCTCGAAGGGAGAACGGTGGTGAGAATTTTCTTCTCCCGCAACGTGTTCTGGTCCTCGCAAACCATGGGATTGCACCCGACAAAACTTTCCGGAACGGCGACGTCCCCACCGAACGACGGCACTCCATCTACTGCATCGCTGAATTTCGGGATCAAGATTTTCAGCGGGTTCGGCAACTTCATACTGCCGGTTTTTGGATCGATGAGGGCTGCGATCTTCGCGGTGTCTTCAATATCGGATTCTGTACCTGAAGTTCCAGCTGCTGCTGCACCCGCACTAGAATGATCTGGCCCGCCCTGACACTCCCCCGTGAAGCGATTCACAGCGTTGTGCAACGTCGTCTTCGAACGGTTTTTGACGTAGCAGCGGCCGTGATGCGGCTGGGCCGAATCGACGGCATTGTCGTCGGCAACAGGACCCTCCACTTCATGATACGTCCACGCACTGCAGATGTGCACCATCTCGCACAACCGCTGGCACTTTCTCGCGTTCTCAGCCTGCACTGAGTCTTCACTTCCTGCCCCACCGCCAGAGCTGTGGAGGGCTTCCGATTCCGCGAAGAAGTGGGAAAAATTTTCGCTCATTTCGATGGAAAACAAATCGCCGCCCGCGAAGTCCTGGTTCGGGATAAAGTCACATTGTTTCGTGGTCGTTTTGCTGAATAACGGATGGTAGCCCGTGAAGGTAGGGAGGCGGAGGGAAGCAGCCGACTTGAGCTCCTCGTCGGCATGATCCGGTTTCAGCACACCCTGGTCAATGATCGCCGTCATCGGATCGGCAACTGGACACATGGCCTCCTGTTTCGCCGACGGCACTGAGTTGTTCCCAGCGTTACTTGTGCTCAGAATAATTTCTTCCAACTTCAGCCGCAGCTGGGCACACGCGTACAAAATCCGTTTTCCGTACAAATCCTCGACCGTCCAAGTGTCCTCCGTGGGCTTTTTATCCGACGATCCCGCCTCGTCATCCGCGAAAAACTTGTCCCAGCCGGTGGCTTTCAATGCAGTAGCTGCGCCGTTTTTCAGCTCCAGATGCTCTTGGTAGTAAATGCAGTAATCGTACAACGTCGTGAACTGTTTGTGATAAAACACGAGGTTGCTGACGTCTTTGAAACTTGCTGCCCACGTGGCTTTGTACTGTTCTTCCTCAGTACTCGGGGCTGTGTTCCTTTCCGTGAAAACCGGGGCGCAAGAGTCGCTCACACCGATGCTGCCAGAGGACAGTTTTGTGCACAGCTTCCCCTTGTCAGTCAATTTCTCCCCTTGTGCATCCATCCGGAACAGGTCCCCCGGCGCGAGCCGAATCCTTTGCGATTCGCCTGGGTTTGTGTGGGTCATGTCCGCGATTAAAGAACTGTTGCCAAACGGGTCGTTCGGATCCAGTTCCCCCGGGCATGTTCCGAACGAGGAGGCTCCTGCGGCTTCCGCAATACAAACCCCCTCCGCATAACTCTCCAGTAACGCTTTCAAATCCTCCATCCCCAGCCACCCGGGGAAGTCAAAACAGGCCTTCTGCAGCACCTGCGCCTGCCTTTCCTTCCCGTCCACCGCCGGGACAGCTTCTCCGGGGGAAAACAAATTTCCGTTCATCGGATCTTTGCCCGTGTTGATTTTGTTGCACCAAGACAACGCAATCTTCCGCACGACAAAATTTGCCACAGAACTTGGCATCCCATCAGTCGAGTCATCTGCTGGATCGTACTCGATCAGACTGGAATGTAAATTCCCCACGATTCTGCCATTTTTCACCTTGCACAGCGATTGACTTTCGTCGAACCACCGGGACATTTTGATCGGTTGTGTTTGGGCGGGGGAGACGCCGGGGAGGAAGTAATACTCCAGGAACTCGAGGTTGTGTTCCAACGTCTGCAAGTTCAGCGGCACAAATTCCGACCCAAGTAAATCTTTCACAGGGCCATTGTTCAAATCGCCAAAAATCTCCGCCAAAACTCCCCTGCTTGTTCCCTCGTTGTCTTCTGCTAAAAGCGTAGTTGTAAAATCATTTTTCCCAAAAAACCCACCCGCGATTTCTTTGGGATAAAAGTTCCCGACCGTCCCAGCGGACCCCTGCATCGCCGAAAGCATCCCGCCGCCGTCGCCCGTGGCGGTGATGTAGAGGGTCTTACAGATAGAGTCTGCGTACTGCCGGATCGCGGACCGGACTTGTGATGCGGGGAAGGATTCCAGGTTGAAGATGAGATACTGGTGGTTGTACGTGTTCAAGAACCAACCAACTTTCGCCTCGTATTTTTGTTCTTTCTCGCTGAATTCCGCAGTATGCCGGGCCTGCCACCAGTTCGCTGGGAGGAAATCTTGCCCGTCGTTCGGGAGATTTAGGGGCAGGGTCGGTGGGAGCGTTAATTTGAGCGTCATCTTGTTCTCGAGCTGCTCTTGCTGGTCGAGGTGGAACTTGCTTGTCGAGGAAGTAGATTCTTGAGTGGTCCTCATCTCCAGTAGCGTGCTGTAGTCCAGCTCACGACCCGGTAGCACAGAAGTGTGGGTTGTTGTCGGAGACCGTTTATTGTTCTTCTTTTCGCGGCAATCGTGGTCTCCCGCGTGATGATCTGGGACGAGATGACCAACAACATCGGAATCTTCGCATTCGGTCCCCTCAATTTCATCTCCGTGTTGTGCCGTTCTTTCCTCTTCATTGACCAAAGGAACAACTTCATCCTGGCCCCGTAGTGCGGCCTTCTCGTCTGCCTTCTGCTGCAAGAACAGAGGACGCTGCTGCTGCAGCTCCTGGTGCAATTCTTTGTTCTCAAGAACGGCGGTCACTTTCTCCTTGGCCTGCAAAAAGCTCCTGCGGCTCGTGCCGCGGAGACGACTTCCAGTTCCCGCCGCCCTGTCGGTTTTGACCGTTGCGCGGTGTTGCTGCACCTTTACCGCGGTACTAGTATCGGCGGAAATTAGCCCGTGCGCTCTTAAACAGCAGGAAGTGGCGTTCAGCAGTGCGGTGAGCTGCAGCAGGTGGTTCTTTTGGCTACCGATAGAAGCAGTCATATTGCGGCCCCCTTGCCTGCTAGCCCTACTCCGCAGCATGGGTGATGTGCTGACAAGTGTAGGGGGGTAGATAGCGTGGCTCAGAGAGAAGTTTTTCTGCTCCTGTCGTGTCATTCTAATTGGAGCCTCCGATGGAGAACATATGTGAACCAACTGGAACTTCCGCTCAAAGTTTTTTGAAGAGTGCAAAAATTAAGGGGGAAAGTAAATCTGAAAAGGGTGAGGAAGGGGAAACGTTTGGTGTAAGGGTGCTTTATTTCAAGGCTTCTAAGGTAAAAGCCTAAAGGTAGTTCTATTTTCCGCGTCTCCCAGGAGATTTGGAAAATTCCTTGTCCTTCCTGTGATTTTTGGAATTAGGTGTGAAAAAATTGGATTTATTCCTCCACATTTACTAAAGCTGCACGATGAATGAAGACACATCACGAGGATGGGAATTATGGCTCCTCTTCATTTTATACTACAACGAACTTGCAGAGAACGAGACGATTCTGTGATGCCAGTGTCTGTGGACGACGAGCACAGCAGTGATCGAAGGCAGGGTCCTCGTGAAGAATGGCAGCTTGTAAGGAACAAACATCCTCGGAGATGACAGTCAGTCTCTTCTCCAAGAACGAGCAAGAACGACCTTAGTAAATCTTGTAGTTGCGCACGAAAAGATATTGAAGCACCAGACGATTTTTAGCAGCACGACCACGAGTACGAAGATACCAGGATCATCTGTGTCGTGCGCGGTGACTCAAAACTTGGCAGAGCTGACATAACGAAATTTATATTTAAGTAACCATGTTGAATCGTACCAATAATTACTCGCAAACGATATTCGTGGACGACGAAAAAGAGCACGTCCGCTCGTTGCAGCACGATGCTCACAGAAGCAGTAGAACACGTATACGAACAGACAGGAAAGTAAAGGCAGCACCACGCTACAACGCAGCACGAAAAGCCGTTTTACTTTTTCCTTTTGAGTTGCTGGGGACGATAATTCGATGCATCATCGTGGGGTTTATTTTTCCGAGTTGTGGGACAAGTATCATCTCAGTGGAGGGAAGATGATAATTTTTGGATTGATACTTCTGAGGAAAGTCCATTTCAGTTTGTGGCCAGTAGGGTTAAAACGCTGTTAGGGTATACCAACAGGGGGCGCTTTAACCTATTTGACGCCACATCTTCGGATAGTAAGTATGATGATGCCGAGTAAAGATCATGCTGCTCTCATCTCACAAGGAAATTTCGAAAAAAACGGGGTTTTCTATGTGAAACAATTACCGGTCGTTCTTGCACGACAGGTCAAAGGTTGAATCTCTGGGAAAATCGTCGGTGGTGGCTCGGGGTAGGTACGGTTGCTTTTTATCAAAAGAAATGTGTAAAAAGTTTTGAAAAACGAAACTGAGTGGTTGTATGTGCAAAGTTGTTCTGACGAATCTCAGACTTCTATATGCGAAATGAAAAATGCTACATAGTAAAAAACAGGTGACTTGCTATGCAAATGTAGTGGTTCTGAATCATGTACAAGTTGTACTACAAAAATGTGAAGTGAAAGCAAACTGGTTTGAGATATTCTCGTGTACATCAAAATCGAAATCCCACCCCCCAAAAAATCAAAAATGCACTAAAGCACCTCATCTTCTACCTGTGCAGTCAATTTTCCCGGCTCCCGTGCCACACTTCGTCGCGCATTCGGCGCTGACTTCCCCGGCGTCACAGTTCCACATTCTGCGGCGAATCATCGAATCCATCGAATTGTTAAGCGTCCAAGTCCCGTTCGGCCCCGGCTGGCACAAAATTCCAACGTTTTGCTGGTTTCGCAGCGTCACCTTACACTCCGCGCCCTTCTCTCCCGGCAGGGGCTCCGGTTGCGGAGCCAGCGTGTAATCAATCGTTTCCTCCTCCACGATTTCGCATTCGTAAGTCTTCAATTTGTCGTACGAGGGGGACGAGTCTTTCTCCTTCGCCTTGTATTGCCGCAGCAACTGTTCGTCTTCCACCATCGCCGGCCACACGTTGCAGTCCTTGTCCACCGCGGCCCTCCAAACGTCCAAATTCGGCTTCGCTGTGACCCCAGCAATTTTCAGGTACGTCGCCACGGTGCAATCGTCTTTCGACAAAAGGGATTCATTCAACCCCTCCCCCGACACGTGGTCGCTCTGCCCTCTTGGGAATTTCTTCGCGCGCTCGTCGAAAAGCCATTCTAGCATGTGCACATCGGTCGCCAGAGGATTGGCCGATTTGTATCAAAAGGAAAAATCCCCCCGCCCCATATCAAAACGAAATATCTGCTGCCGGATTTGCGTACACAAATCAGCCTTGTCTTGCAGTAGAAGACTGCAGGCCCTCCATATCAAGCCGGAGTGGGGAGGTTTTGGCCTGGGCGCTCAGCATGACAAAAGTCCATGCTGTAGGTCCAGCAGCATCACAAACCGCCGGCATAATGCTTGTGGCCTTCTGCGTTTGCCTTCTCGCAAGACCGACACGATTTGTGACCACAAATCAGCATCACAAATTTCCAAAAATACAGCTTTTCAGTATGGGGAGGGGGGATTTTTCCTTTTGATAATTTGCTGGTCGCAACCACCGCAGCTTTCCAACCGGAGGAGCAGTGTTCCAACACCGCATTTTTCGCCATCGAAGGGTTCAGCAAAAACGCGAGCTGCTTTTCCTGCACGTAGCCCTTGGGCTGCCAGGCGTGTCTATCAAAAGGAAAAATCCCCCCTCCCCATATCGAAAACGAAATTTGTGATGCTGTATTTGAGTACACAAATCGACTTGTAATGCTAGAACGCCAAGGGACGCAGCTGTGGCCTCGTTTGCAGGCAATTGGTCACGCTGTTTCCGCATTCCAGCTGCCCCCTGTCATGCCGAAGATGCAAGGCTTTCCCACGCCAACCCGCACTACAGTCCGCATCTTTTCCCTTCTAGCATGACAAAGCTGATTTGTGACCACAAATTTCTAGTTTGAGTATGGGGCGGGGGGATTTTTCATTTTGATAGTGTCCAGTCTTCGTTCCCCCGACAAGACCCGCGTCCGGCGTGTCCCAAAAGCGCAGCATTTCACACCCAATTCTCCGCTGTTCATGGTCGGCGAACCGGAAGTCCAGCGTGAAGTCCGGTTTTTCGAGCCCAAAAACCATTTTGCTGAGGTATTTTAGCTTCTCGTCTTGCTCGAAAACCGCACCGTTGCTGGCGGTGTAATCCTGGTCTTTCGGTAACAGCCTTACCAGTTCGCAGTACTCTTGCAGCCTCGTGTAGACGAAGTGCAACTCGAATAAGTGCAATTTCGGCGCCAGCGGCTCTGCGTTTTGTCCGAGAAAGACCGCGCGACCCGGGAACGAGCTCGAAGAAATAGCCGGGACGCACTTGGGGAAAGCCGTCTCTCCGGTTTGCTTCTTCAGAAAATCGAGGGAATCTAACGTCATTCTTGCGAGGTCTTTCTGATCTGGTTTCACAGCCCCCACGTCCGGCACCAACATGGCTTCGGCTTCGGCAGCGGTGTTAGCGAGGTGGCAAATCTGCCCTTTGGGGAACCAGTCTAGGTTTTTCCTAATGTCGTGGTCCTCGAGGGGCGAACTACCGGTCGAGGGGCGAACCAAATCCACTGCGTGGTACCGACCCACCTCCTGCGGGAACGCCGTGGGCCGCCGTTTTTCCAGAGATTCGCAATCGGCGTCAGTACGCGAACCGCAGACGCCGAGGAGGTATCCCGCGATCCGCATTTGCAGCTCGAAAGCGGGCAACCACCCGGCCACGGCCTTGCATGCGGTGTGCAGCGTGTCGTAATGGAGAGAGTAGTCGTACATCTTGCGAGCACCAGAGGTGGAACTACTAGAGAGGCCGCGCAAGGGATCCAAGTAAGGCCCATTGAAGACCTCGTCGGCATACAAGTCGTCCAGCGCCGGACTTATTTTTCCTCGCGTTGTCAGTCCCTGTGCGAACGCCGTGCGGCGAAAGTCCGCCCGGACGCAAAGATTTTGCACCACGTTGACCAGCGCCGCCTGTGTGGTCGTCGTCTGGGCCACGCGGAACCGGTCGGAAGTGCCGGAAGTTTTGAACGCCGGTTCGAGGCAGCCGGGTTCGCAAATCTTTCCCTTGGAAAACCAATTGTTCCACTCGGCGGTTTTTTTTGGGTCGACGTCTTTGCCTTCGTCTTCCGCCAAGTCCCACCCGTAACCCGCCCCTTGCGGGTAAAATTTCGGGCGGATGTTATCGAAAGGGAAAATCCCCCCTCCCCATATCAAAACGGAATTTCTGATGCTGGGTCTGTGTACACAAATCAGGTTTGTATTGCAAAGAGGCACTGCGGCCAGATCCCCAGGCTAGGTAGGGGCGTATGGGTCTAGTTGCTCAGCATGGCAAACGGCTCCCCTTTAGGCACAACAGCATGAAAAATCGCTTCCATAATGGGGCGGAAGCTTCTGCCCTTGTCTTCTTGCAAGACAAATGTGATTTGTGACCTCAAATCAGCAACACAAATTTTAGGAAAAATACCTTTTCGGTATGGGGAGGGGGGATTTTTCCTCTTGATAGATGTACTCGCTGGTGCATTCCGGCCAGGGCTCCCACGACGAACTGTGGGCGTTTTCGGGTTTTTCGTAATTTCATCAAATGGAAATACGTCTGGGTCTCTGGAAGGTTGCTAGGTTTGTCATGCTTGTCTGACAGGACTGCAGAGCTTGTATTATGCGTGTCCAGGACGAAAAGGCCCGTATTTTCCTTGTCATGGAGAAACGCACTTTGTCATGCGGTATCGTGTGCGCAACTACACTTAGCTGCGCAAATATTTCTTATGCTTGGTCGTGTTCGCAGTGCATGATACAGACCGTTCATTATCATTTACTTATTTTAAGCAAACCGTGCATTACAAGTTTCCAGACGCAGACTACCACTACAAATTTTCAGTGCATAAATCAGCATCGTCCGCCACGAGTTTGTTCTTTCCGATCGCACGGCAGAGGGAACGGCTGTACTCGTAAAGCATATCACGCCGTCAGCTGTTACAATCTCAAACGTTACAATAGAGTAGTGAAATCTGTGATGCAAGAGTGCATGATCTAGCCAACTCTCATAGGATTGCGCATGACAAGTTCCGGAATCCCAAACCCCACTACAACAATCTGGCGAAATTTCTATTGCAGAAAGTGGAACGCTCTGCGAGTCTGTCATGCTCATCATGCAACACGAGTCTCCGACTCTATTGTAACGTTTGAGAGTGTAACACCTGAGCGGGTTATAAAGCACCGCTTGGACTTCCTCCTCGTCCAAATCCACGCTCAGCTCCGGACTACCGCCCTTCAGGTAATACTCTTCGTGGTAAAGTTTCTTCGGCGAACCGCTGATATCATCGCCATCACTGAACAAGTGTTCCCACGTCATGCGGCGGGGGGGCGTGGTTTCGGAAGACAGGAACACGAGGGGATGTTCTTGCAGAGAAGAGAGATCTTCACCGGTGGGAAGATCTTTACCACCTTCCGGCGGGACAACTGAACCGGGGAGTAGTGGCCGGCCCGAAGTTGACCCAACTTGCTGCCCAACTTGTTGTTCCAGAAACTCCTGCTGCGGCGGGGGCGGATGTTCTTTTTCCTCTGGCTGTTTCATCTTCCCAACGATCTTGTTTTTCCGGTTCCACCGCGCGAGCAGGGGTTTATTGTCTTGGTCGAGCGGACGATCCGTCGATGCGGCTTCAAGAACTACATCGGTCGCCACGGCGGAGGTGGCCTGCTTCTTCCCCTTGAAGTTCTTCCCCCGCGCGGCCGCACTCCTGTAGTTCTTGGTCGCCAACAGCGAGGTCCTTTTCTCGGCTATCAAATGCAAATCTGTCTGGGTCTGGAAACTTGTGACGCAAGGAATGGAATCGTGAGCACACTGTAATGCGCTGCCAAGCATGACAAGCTTTTCCGTGGTTCTGAGTTGCGTACTCTGCATGAGAAACTGCGTTTTTGCATGACAGGCAAGAGGAGCTCTTTGTGGTGACGCAACATCACAGAGTTGAGAGTCATGCCAGACTACCATGACAAATCTCGCAACTTCCCAGACCCAGACCTATTTGCATTTGATATCGGCATAATCTTCACGAGTTGTACTCCTGGCCGTCGTGGAGGTGGTCATCTTCATCTTCCCTCGACTCAGCAGAGTCCTCGTCGTTGCTGCTGCAGCGGCGGAGGAAACAACGGAGAAAACAACGGCTTTCTTCATTTTTTCTCTCACAGCCGCGGAAGTACTTGAGGATTAGATTTGCAATGCACTGTTGGTTCGGAGGACAGGTGAAGAAAAGCGGTTTGTGGACAGCTTTCTTGGAATTGCCTGCAGGGCTAGGTTTTCCTAACTCTTTTCGAGAAAAAAAAGGGGTGTTCCTGGATTGATTCTTTATTTTACCAAATCATCGCTACTGAAGTTGAACTAGAAACAAGTCTCTATCAAGTACTTACACAATAAGTAAAGGTCTTGTTCGTGAGTTGTCCAGCGGCCGGACCAGCTTGGTGGACGAAAAACACGTACAGAGATTGCAACGAAGACGAAGAGAATAAAACAAATAAATACGACTCCAGGTTTTGCACGGCGTGAGCGAAGGCATCACGGAAAGAACCAGTTCTTAAGAGTTCTTGGTGTTCCAGTACTATACATTTCTGAGCCGACACGACAACGAATGATCCATAGGGATGCAATAAGAATCTTCGTGCACGAAGAACGAATAGCAAACTAAACTTGGGTATCACAGGACCACAGCACGCACGCGGGGGAGGAGGCACGACTACGTCTCTCTACGACTACGATATATACGAACTGCATAAATCGTCGCAGAGGATTCGAGTCAGAACTTGAAGTAGGGTGCTCATGCTCATGCTAGTTGTGGTGACATTCTTTCACACTAGTATGGAGCTGCGGTCGTCGTTTTTCTTTCATTCACTTTTTCGCGTAATTCATCGCATCATATAATTCGAAAATCGTCCAGCACTTCTCGCACGTCGCCAGGTGCACGCATGATCAAGGCCGTACCGGTATTGAGAGGAAAAATCCCCCCTCCCCATATCGAAAAGGTATGTTTCCGAAAATTTGTGTTGCTGATTTGAGGTCGCAAATCACATTTGTTTTGCAAGAAGACAAGGGCAGAACCTTCCGCCCCACTATGGAAGCGATTTGTCATGCTGTTGGCCCTAAAAGTGACCCGTTTGCCATGCTGAACAACTAGACCCATACGCCCCTACCTAGCCTGGGGATTTGGCCGCGGTGCCTCTCTGCAATACAAACCTGATTTGTGTACACAAATCCAGCATCAGAAATTCCGTTTTGATATGGGGAGGGGGGATTTTTCCTCGTGATATGGTCATCTTCATCTTCCCTCGACTCAGCAAAGTCCTCGTCGTTGCCGCTGCACTACCACCACCTCCTTCGCCGCCGCGGCCACGACGCTGATTTATTGCTGCAGTCGGTTTTTGCTTGTTTTCACCAGCATGATCTCCTCCGGTAGTTCCAGGAGTGCTGACGCCGCTACTTTTCGCGTTGGTGGACACAACGACAACATTAGCCGGATCTTCTTCAACCTCGTCTGGTAGTACAGCAGTAGTAGCAATCTTCAGTCCGTGCGAAAAAACCACCCCGCCGGTGCGGTAGCTGCTGCTCGAAACCACCGCAGCGCCGGCCCGCAGCAAATTTTTCTTACCACCGTTTGACTTCATCATGGTCGGTTAAAAGCAGTTTTCTGTCGATCCGCCTGTTGCAAAATCGATTCTGCTGCTCCTCTGTTATGCTGTAAATAGTGGGTCCTCGTTTGTCGTATAAACAAGTGTAAAAATACCGAACGAAGATATTTCTACACCTTTTCTCACACTCAGTTTTCATTTTCCCCATTACCACCTCTCATGTATCTATTCTCGCCTGGTGTCAGTACTTCGAACATAGATTGAAAAACCGAAAAGAATGAAGATCTTGGATCTCCTCCTCGTGGTTTTTATTTACCACTGCTGCTTTTTTACCCTGTGGCTGCCTTGTTCGGACAGTGAAATGTTGCATCAGGAGCTTTCGTTTTTGTACGCAAGACGAAAGAGACGGAAAAACCAGATTTGTAATGCGGAACGCCAAAAGTTGACAAACAGAGATTATTTTTCCACATGAACATAAAAAAGAGCTTGACTTTTGTGCCCGTTTAGTCGTGTTTCACCAATCTGTCATGGTAAATAAAAGGCGAAATAGAGTGTGGCTTGCTGCTGTGGCGCGTGTGGGCAGCAATGCAGATTAAAAATCTGTGATGCTGAAAGAGGAAAAGTTTGTTCTTTTTCCGAGGCCTGATTAGAAACGCCATAAATAAGATTCCTTGCTCTTCGAAAAGTAAAACGACAACCATAAAAGACTTACTATACCACTATTGCCTTGCGTTAACTAAATATCCTGATGGGGTTCAACATGCCGTCGCGTAAGTGCATTACAAAGGCTTCTATGTAGCATTTTCGGAGTAGCGACGGAGCGAGGAGTTTATACCGGTGACGCAGTCTCTGCGTCGCTGCTGTTCTCTTGGTCCTCTGCGTTGATACGAAGCGACGCTTCGTAACACAGACGCCCGTACTCAATCCCCCTCCTCATTTTACTCGACAAAAATGACTGTTTTGGAATTTCCGCTTTCGAAGGAAGTGCCTCCGTAGAAATTCCTTTGTCCGAAATCCAGTATCTAATCCCAATTACGTGTCCCTCCGCGGTTGTATCCGATAGCTTACACCCCCGATAAAACTCCTCCTTCAATTTCCCCGGCTCGATACCACGCAACAACAAGCGGATGAGGGTGAGGTCGTCGATGTAGCGTTTATGGCACAGGACGCCCCTCCTCCCGTAGCGGCTGCGTGGGTCTCCGTATGTTGCGGCTATCGTTCCACCCCTCTCCGCATTTATCCCAAACGCGTAGCTCACCTCGACCATCAATGGTGACCCCATCGGCCCGCCCCCAACCTGTCGCGCGATCAGGCCCATGCAGCGGCAGATAGCAAAAGTAGCGTCAAGCTTGAGACACCGCAAGACGAGATCAATATCGATGTACCAGAAGTGTTTGTTGTCCGGCTTGTCCTTCAAGAACTGGATATTCCTCCGCGGTTTGGGTCGTGCGCGTGCTATCAGTGACGTCATTTTGATCTTCCTGTGGTACAACTTGCCAGCGCGCTGCTTGGAGTTTTCCTGCCTGTGCTCCTCGACCCTTTGGAGGTAGGGCGTGTTCTTTTCTACCGCGACAAACTGCGTCCCGTACCCCTTAAGCTGTTGCACTCTTTCGCCGACAATCTGCATCGCGTCAGCAACTGAGCACCTAGTGAAGAAGTCTTTGACGTCAGCAGTCTGTATTGCTATTTGCAGTCTTTGTCGCTCCTCTGGTGGGAGGTCACGCCAGAACTTGTTTATCTGCTCAAACTCCGCGATGAGCTCTTGCTGCGTGCTGAAGAGGAAGTTTTTGTAGTCGACGTCGAGGATCCGCCGGATGACCCTCGCGACTGTGGAGAAAAGCCCGCCGTAGATGTGCTTGAAGTAGCTCGATATCGGTCGGAATGCTATTGCCCCGCCCTTCAAGTCTGTGACCTTTAAACTCCTCCCCCTAGTCACCTCGTCAAACAGTCGCTTCTTCAGCATGATCTTCAAGAACGGCCAGCGGTGGAACTTGCGGAAGCGGATGTTCGTGAGGTCCTTGGTTTTATTCTCCTTTGCAATCGAAAAGAAGCCTCCCTGCACGTCTGTGTCGTACTGCGCTAGACCTCCCCAGCCTGGAATCAACTCGTAGTCACCCTGAAGGTGGTTGATCATGCAGTGGCTGACTATTCGGTCACAACAGAAGAAGACGCTCCGCGACTTGTCAACCTCCCCTGTGTAGCAGTGCGCCGCCAGAAGCTTAGCAACGTCCGTCACGTCGTCCTCCGTGCAGTAGGACTTACGCCTTTCCCAGTCGATCGACTTCGTTGCTATCTCCTTATCCTCTTTCTCTCCTCCTAGTGGTATGAGGCCTGGCTGTTTGGAGAATTGTTTTCTGGCTCTTCCTACTGCTGTGGCGACTTGTCCTCGGGTCGGCGCGAATGTAGCAATCCTGGTCCAGATTACTACTTTTCCCTGGTGTGTTGCAAGTGTGAAGCCCGACGAAACAGGCTCACAGCAAATATGTCCGTCGATCGTAGGCAACCACGGATGCCGCTCCTTCAGTTCCTGGCAAGAACAGCGAAGCGGCAGGTCGTTCCTGATCCTGTACGCAGTGTCCCGGTGCCAATCCGCCAGCTTCGTGCCGAACATGTCCAAAAACTTCTTTCCCCTGGATTTCTTAATCCGCAGGACACGCACCGGGCCGCACCTCAGCTCTTGGTGTGTAAGCATGCGCGAAAACATGCGGCGCAGGTTGTTGAGCAGCATCGGCGTGGTCTCTGGGAGGCGGATTGTTGTGACGATGATCTTGGAGCCGCTAACAGTGGCGTCAAGGTTGGAGCGGAAAATGTAGCACTTGCCAGTAGGGAGGAGGCGTTTTGCGTGGCTGTGCAGCTGTGTAACTTCTCGCGCCGTCTTCGCCCGTAGGTAGGAGCTGATACTGTTAGACAGTCCAATCCTCTTAGACATGGACAGGATGACCCGCGCTTCTTCATCTACAAAATCCGGCAAGTCCCACTGCGCCATGGCTTCGAAAGCACGCGCGGGCTCCTTGTCGGATATCTCGAATTGTCGGCAAGGGTGTCCAGAGGTGCGTGTACTCTTGAAAACTTTCCGCCGCGGGTGTGTGATGATGAACGTCTTCACCACCCCCGCCCTGCTCTTCTCGTGTTCGCGGACAGCAGCCCCCTGGGTGTTGCTTGTCGCATGGAAATACTGGATCAAGATGCGCTCCCCCACTGCTAAGATTGCCTCCTTCTTCACCGGCGCGTGCATGAGTTTCACTACTATCCAGTTCGGCACGCCGTCTCGGTGGAACAAGCCGACGAGCTTGTTCTTCCTCCCCTCTTCCGCTGCCGCCATCCAATGTGACTCCACCCGGTCTAGTTTCGCCTTGGTTGTCCTCCCCACGTAAGTTTTCCTCGTTCCCGGCCGCCATGCAAGATACAACACGCGCGTCTCCCTTTCATCCTCTGCGTTCGTGCTCGCTATCATGCGGCAAATTCGAATTTTTTCCAGTAGCCTATTGGTGAAGCGAGTATTACTAAGTTCTAAAATCTGCATCATGAGCTGCTCATCCATTTGAAAGAGCTGTTTTCGGATCTCTTTCAAAAAAGAACGAAAGGGGGGCCGTTGTGCTGCTTGTTGTTGTCCTCGCCGCTGTGGATCTGCCCAGCTCGGAAATAGTTGATCCCTGCACCTCGTGTGTCTGCAGTCCACCTTTCCCCACCTATCCCTCCGGATTTCAACACAACATCCGCAGTCCTTCGTCTTTTTACAATAGCAGCACTTCTGGTAGTTTTCCATCCTCTTCAGTGTGTAGTTCCCAACTCCCGCCTTGATGTTCTGCACCTCGTAAAGCCGTGCAAGAGATGGAGATGTAGTTTGTAGCTGTTCGTTCAAAATTTCCAAAAAATTTAAGATGTCGCATTTTCCATACCGGAATCTGCACAGTACCCGTGAGTCGTCGATCATCATTATAAAAGAAGTCGCCCGCTTGTTGTTCGTGAAGAAGTTTCCTGCACTTTGGCAGGTTGTAGAAGTCGAGATGATAGTGGTCGTTTTTGTATAGTTGTTTTGTACGCCAGTTGTAGCGTATACTGTCAGTCCGCAAGTTGCTCGTAGAAAATAAAAAATAAACCCGTTCAAAATCTTTCCTGCATAGAAACTTCTGAATTGATAACCCCCCGCTGACGTGCCCTCAGTAAAGGTTGAACACCGACGAACTGCTTCCACCACCACCTCGTCCCTGGTCCCGCACCAAATTCTTCTCGTGGCGCTGCTTGTCCACCTTCTCCTTCTGTTCGCGAATGAAGTTGATCAGCAGGATCACCACCCAGGACGTCGCCATGGAAATACAAAAATCCTTGCCATCCTCATCGACAAACATCTGCACCGGCACCAGCTTCCCGATGTAGGACTCGATCACGGAATGAAAATACTTCACGTTCGTCACCGGCATGCCCTCGCACTCGTGGAATTCCTTGATGATCATCTCAGTGGTTGCCTGCAAGTTCTCCAACGGCAGGATCTGTCCGATTATCCAGAAGCCTTGGCACAGGGCGACCCACTCCTCTTTCAGGGTTTCGACGGCGGTGTTGCGCAACTCCAGGACTCCGATGCTAATCTCCTCCTGTATCTGTTCCTCGTCCTCCTTAAAAATCGTCGCGAGGGTATCCACAGTCGCCGGCCACTGAAATAAGTTGCCAAGCGTGTTCTGCTCCTCCCGGAAAGCCTTTGTGTAGTGTTGCAGACCGCGGAAGGAGATGGGGTTTTGCTTCCCAAACATCTCCGCATACTTCGCCTCGAACATGCTATTCACCTGTGCCGGCAATAACTCCTCCGCGAAGTTTTCAATTTCTTCAGCCGACTTCTGGCAGTACAACTGGAATTGACTGGGCGGCGTTTTCTCTCCAATGTTGTACCGCTCCGGGTGTTTGCTGAGTTTCTCCATGTTGTTCTGATTGTTATCACCCTCATCGTCGGACACGTAACCCCTGTTGCGTCGTAGCGGATTGATGTACTTGTTATCGGCGAAAGTAGCGCGCCGCATCTTCTCGTGGGTGTCATCACCTCCTTTCCCATTAGAGTTGCGGTCTCTCTTCCCCGATGCTGATCCGAAGAAGCCGGCCGAGGTGCCGAAGTCCGTGGAAGGAAAGAAGGAGAACTGTTGCCCTTTTCCTGTGGTCTGTGCCTCCTGCAATTTAATTTGTTTCTCCAAGATCTCATTTCTCAGCCGCATCTTCTCCAACTCGGTGTCTGTCGCCGCGTCACTGCTCCCTCCACCACTGCTCATCCGGGCGGACTTCTTCCAGTTGACCGGTCTTGCTGTTCCGCGCCAGTTCACCTGATTGAGCCACTCACTCTCCCCCGGATCACCGTGTTTGTTTTTGACCTCCTCGACCACCATCTGCAGCTGCTGCTTGAAGAACTCCATCGCCGCGTCGTCCCCACTTTTGTACAGCATGTCCATGAGCGAGGCGGCCTGTGCGATGTCGACGCAGTGCAGCCGGGGCACCGGGATCGGCACGAACCTGTTGATCAGGCCTGGTTTTTCTAGTTTGTCCGCTTTTTCAATCTGTTGGTAGCAATCGCGCATGGCAGGAAGGACGCCGAACTTGTACATCGTCGCGACCGAGACCGAGCGAGCGTCGAAGTCGAAAAAGACCATGCCGTGGCGATACGAGTCGTAGACACAAGCATCCTTATCATCAACCGGCTGCGCGAAACCTCCCTTCGGTTGCTGTTGCTGTCCAAAACCACCAAGGCCGCCGCCAAATCCCTTCCCTCCGGTCAGCATAGCAAGCCCCAGACTTTGCATGGGGTTGGAAAACATGTTTGCACCGGTGGCCGGAGCCTGAGCAGACGCAACCTGGAAATCCGGCATCTTGTCGCTGGTGGTAATGGGGAAAGACGGCTAGTCGAAGAAGGTGTAATTAAAATACGCAAGAGAATGCTTCTAAAAGAGAGCGCAGCCAGTTACAGACGAAGTAGGTAAAATTATGTTAGACAGCATGTGTGTAAGGCACTAGGATATAACAAGAAGTAGAAGAACGGAGTAACAACAACACGCTCTAAGAAGACCACAAGCAAAAAGGTAAGAAGCGAACAACTGCGGGCGACTTCACGGAAACTCACCCCGAATACATCGGGCAACTTACTTTCAAACGGAACCTTTTTCAATCTTGATCGGCAACGCGCAGATCAAGAGAAAGAAATATACTGCAGATATAGCCGCGCGGAGCATTAAAAAATTACACATCTCTCTAGTTTTATTTTGCAAGTAATCACTTTTAGAGTGGGACCAGGCGAGTTGGAAAAGAAGCAGCAAAATTGGCAGAATTCCTGCATTTTCCTTGCCTTGTAAAGCCTAAATGAATCGATATAGGTGGGGACAAGTCGTGTTATATGAGGTAGCAAAGATGCAGAAAAATGGAGCGCGTCGTCGGTGTTGAGAGAATAAAAATCACCTCGTCCCCCAACACCTCTTTACAGTCCTAAACCCGCCGACCTGAGTACACGCTTTTTTACCTAAACTGCCATACAAAAGCGTCAGAGTCACCGGATTAGCTCGGCGGAACAAGGACAGCAATACAACACAGGTATCAAAAGCAAAGCACCAGTGGAGCCACAGGGTATACTCAAGCAGGGCAAGAAACAGATTGGCTATCGTGTGTTTTTGTATCGTGCTCTCCGCCAACTTGGGATGCGTGTACTTGCAGCGTCTTTTACTTAGTCGTCCTGTGTCTGTTTTTTCTAATAAAAAGGTAAAAAAGTTTACAACATAACCCGGAAAGTCTCCTTATATGCCGTTTTTAACGAACGAAGATACTTCTACACCTTTTCTCACACTCAGTTTTCATTTTCCCCATTACCACCTCTCATGTATCTATTCTCGCCTGGTGTCAGTACTTCGAACATAGATTGAAAAACCGAAAAGAATGAAGATCTTGGATCTCCTCCTCGTGGTTTTTATTTACCACTGCTGCTTTTTTACCCTGTGGCTGCCTTGTTCGGACAGTGAAATGTTGCATCAGGAGCTTTCGTTTTTGTACGCAAGACGAAAGAGACGGAAAAACCAGATTTGTAATGCGGAACGCCAAAAGTTGACAAACAGAGATTATTTTTCCACATGAACATAAAAAAGAGCTTGACTTTTGTGCCCGTTTAGTCGTGTTTCACCAATCTGTCATGGTAAATAAAAGGCGAAATAGAGTGTGGCTTGCTGCTGTGGCGCGTGTGGGCAGCAATGCAGATTAAAAATCTGTGATGCTGAAAGAGGAAAAGTTTGTTCTTTTTCCGAGGCCTGAT
>CAJINV010000002.1:1571737-1604962 GCA_905178155.1 Amoebophrya sp. A120
AGCACGGGGAAAGCGGGAAGCACGGGGAAAACGGCAAGCCAGGGGAAAGCGGGAGGCACGGCGGAAGCGGGAAGCACGGCGGAAGCGGGAAGCACGGCAGAAGCGGGAAGCAAGGCGGAAGCGGGAAGCACGGGGAAAGCGGGGGGCACGGGGGAAGCGGGAAGCACGGGGAAAGCGGGAAGCATAGGGAAGACGGGAAGCACAGGGAAGGTGGGAAGCACAGGGAAAGCGGAAAGCACGGGGAAAGCGGGAAGCATAGGGAAGGCGGGTGGGAAGCATAGGGAAGGCGGGAAGCACGGGGAAAGCGGGGAGCATGGGAAAGGCGGGAAGCACGAGAAAGGCGCGCGGGGGGCACGGGGAAGGCGGGAAGAACGGGGAAAGCGGGAAGAGCGGGGAAGGCGGGAAGCATAGGGAAAGCGGGAAGCACGGGAAAAACGGGAAGCACGAGAAAGGCGGGAGGCACGGGGAAGGCGGGGAGAACGGGGAAAGCGGGAAGCACGGGGAACCGGGAAGCACGGGAAACCGGAAAGCACGGGGATAACGGGATGGAAACACGGGCGGGGGGCGCAAAGAAGGCGGGGGGCGCGGGTAACTAACTAACGCCGCCGGCGGCAAAGCCCCAGGCGAGCAGCTGCCCACCACCCTCCCCCGGCGCCCTCCCTCTGTTCGCGAAGGGAATGCCGCGCCCCCCCCGGCACCCGGTTTGCAGGCGGGCAGCTGCCCACCACCCTCCCCCGGCGCCCTCCCTCCACTCACGTCACCTCACGAGGAGACTGGCAGAGGGCGCCACCGTCCGCCGCCTCTGTCAGTCTTGGACGGTGCGCGCGAGGCTAGCAGGTGGGGGCGGAGCAGATTACTGCATGCGAGCTAACGCGGGGGGTGCCGCCTGTGTCCGGGGGTGCTGGGGGAGGGTGGTGGGCCCCTGCGCCTGGGGGGCAATGAATGCCCCGCCCCGGCGCCCGTGCTGCCTTCATCCACGCGCGCGGCAGGGCCCCCCGCTCTGCGAGGCTGCGCGCGGGGGAAGGGCGCGGGGGGCACCAAGGCGCGCAGGGGCAACCGGGGCACAAAGGCAGGCGGCACGAACGGGCCACGCCGCAAACGCGCGGGCATGGCGTCACGCGCCAACGCCTCGCATGGCGCGGACTGTTCCCCTGCTTCCTCCCCCCGTCCACTGGCGCCCGCCCGCTGCCGCGCTTTGCGTTGTTGCCTGGGCCTAAGGCTTGCCGCCACGCAAATGCACGCCCATGCGGGTGGGGTCCTAGCGCTCGCGCAGAGACTGGAACCACGGGCGCCATGGCGCTCCGCCTACGTTCTGGCAGCAAGAAGCGGCGCAGATGCCTGGCCCCGCCCTGCATCAAAAATTTTTTCCCTTGCCCACCCTCTGGCGTTTTTGTTTCCCCCCTGTCCACTCGTTCACCCTCCCACTACGCGACATAAGCTGCGGCCTTGTAACTCCTATTGCTGAGCTGCGCAAGTTAAAATTTTGCAACGGGAAAGAAAATCGCCCGCGTCCAAAATTTTTTGGCAATTTTCAAACTTTTCAAAAGCTGTCGCGATTTGTGAAATTGCCCAACGGGAAGCGGCCAACGGGAAGCGGCCAACGGGAAACGGCCAACGGGAAACGGCCAACGGGAAACGGCCAACGGGAAACGGCCAACGGGAAGCGGCCAACGGGAAACGGCCAACGGGAAACGGCCAACGGGAAACGAGTCGAAATATTTTGGAAGTCGAAATATTTCGCAGCTCCAAATATTTTGCGGCTTCAAATATTTTGCGGCTTCAAATATTTTGCGGCTTCCAATATTTTGCAGCTCGGAATATTTTGCAGCTTGAAATATTTTGCCGCTCGAAATATTTTGCCGCTCGAAATATTTTTCCGCTCGGAATATTTTGCGGCTCGAAATATTTTGCGGCTCGAAATATTTTGCGGCTCGAAATATTTTGCAGCTCCAAAATATTTTGCAACGCAAAATATTTTGCGGGGTCCCTCGGATCTGCGCGATCGCGTGGCGATTCCTTACTGAAATCCCTAAGGAAAAAAACGCCAGCTGATCGCGCGTCCGAGGAGAGCACCGCGATCAGGCAGCCGTCCGAAGACCGAAGGCGGCGATCGCATCCCTGCAAGCTGTACATGGGTTGTCGCCTGTCCTACTGAGAAATCTTTCCCCTGGGTAGCCAGAATTGCTGTGCTAAACACAGCAACTCGGGGAAAGCAAGCAAGCTTCTCCCTCCCCATACCCGTGCCGCCCCTCTGTGCCAAAATCCCCTCACTATCGTGATACTCTCCCAGTACCCTACTGGGAAATCTTTCCCCTGGGTAGCCAGAATTGCTGTGCTAAACACAGCAACTCGGGGAAAACGAACAAAATTCTGCCTCCCCTTACCCGTACCTTCCCACTATGCCAATACCCCCTTATTACCCTTCAACACCCTACTGGAAAATCTTTCCCCTGGGTAGCCAGAATTGCTGTGCTAAACACAGCAACTCGGGGAAAACAAACAAAATTCTTCACTCCCTTACCCGTGCCGTCTCACTATGCCTATATCCCCTCAATATCCTGATACCCTCCCAGCGCCTTACATATTGGCAAATCTTTCCCCTGGGTAGCCAGAATTGCTGTGCTAAACACAGCAACTCGGGCAAAAAAGCGAAAGGCCCCGAAATCCCTGCTGGAAATGCCCTTGGTCATCTCCACCCGAAATTCCGCCTGGATATGCCTTGGGGGGTCTTGCTTCGCCTGAAATTGCAGCAACACCCGCGCCGCAGATGCCTTCTCAAAGTGTTTCCAGCTGGATTTCCAGATAGAAATGGAGCAGGCCTCTTCAGCTGGAAATCCAGCTGGAAACACTTTGAGCAGGCCAGGTGGGAAATGCGTTGAAAAGGCGTCTGCAGCTGCGTCTCCAGGTGGAAATGCGCTGCGGATGCCTTTTCCAAATGTTTCCAGCTGGATTTCCAGCTGGAAATGCACTGAAAAGGCGTCTGCCGCCGTCTGGGGAACGCCACCGGCGGCCAAGCACCAGGCGAGCAGCTGCCAGCCCACCACCCTCCCCCGGCGCCCTCCCTCTGTTCGCGAAGGGAAAGTCGCGCCCCAGCGCCAGGCTTGCAGGCGAGCAGCTGCCCACCACCCTTCCCCGGCGCCCTCCGACCGTCTGTTCACGAAGAGGCCGGCAGTGGGCGCCACCATCCGCCGCCTCTGTCTTGGGGGGTGCGCGCGAGGGAGGCAGGCGGGGGCGCAACAGATTGCACGCGGGCTAGCACGGGGGGCGCCGTTGTTGTCCGGGGGTGCTGGGGGAGGGTGGTGGGCCCCTGCGCCTGGAGGGCAATAAGCGCCCCGCCCCGGCGCCCGTCCTCCATCCACGCGCACGGCAGGGGCCCCAGCGCGCCCCGTCTCTGCGAGGCTTCGCGCGGGAGAAGGGCGGGGGGGGCACCAAGGCGCACAGGGGCGGGGCACACAGGCAGGCGGCACGGACGGGTCACGCCGCAAACGCGCGGGCGGGGCGTCACGCGCCAGCGCCTTGCATGGCGCGGCCTCCCTGTTCCGTCCCCCGTCCATTGGCGGCCGCCCGCTGCCGCGCTTTGCGTTGTTGCTTGGGCCTAAGGCTTGCCGCCACGCAAACGCGCGCCCAGAGCGTGAGGGCACGGCGACAGGAACCACGGGCGCCATGGCGCTCCGCCTTCGTTCTTTCAGCAAGTAAGAAGAGGCGCAGATGCCTGGCCCCGCCCTGCATCAAAAAATTTTTCCCTTGCCCCTCTGGCGTTTTTCTTTCCCCCCCGTCCACTCGTTCACCCTCCCACTGCGCGACATAAGTCGCGGCCTTGTAGTAGTTTAACGAACAAATCTGGTCTACTTCTCTTTATATTTTACCACCTGACTTCTCGCCTCCCGCGCTGCACAATGTTGACGGAACACGACATCATCAAGCCACACTGCACAATGTTGACGGAACACGACATCGACGAACTTGATGTCGTACATGGAACGGCGGTACATAAGCGCACCGCCAGGTCCACGAAAAACCGTTTTTTTTTCTCCTTTTGGGATGGGGTTTATATTAAAAATAATAATAATTTGCTTCGTACGGGGTTGAAATAAGTATAAGTAGATGTGAGGCGTCTTTCCTGGGTTTAATATCCTTTGACAGTTGACAAAAAAAGGGACAGCGGGGACGATAATTTATCCTTTTCCCTTTTGAGTTCTTGGGGACGATAATTTATTATCGTATGGGGGTTTATTTTTCCGGGTGGAACAAGTATTACTTTAGTGGGGAGATCATACTTACTTTTTGGGTTAAAAATACTTCTGAAGAAAGTCCATTTCAGTTTGTGGCTAGGGTTAAAACGCTGTTAGGGTTACCAACAGGGTATTACAATGAAAAATGCCCCCTCCCCATATCGGAAACGAAATTTGTGATGCTGTATTTGAGTACACAAATCGGCTTGTATTGCTAGAAGGCCAAGAGCCGCAGTTGTGGCCTGAATTGCAGGCAATTTGTCATGCTGTTTCCCACTTCCAGTTGCCTCGTGTCAAGCTGGAGACGCACTACTTTCCCACGCTAGGTAGCACTACAGTCCGCATCTTCTGCCTTCCAGCATCACAAAGCTGATTTGTGACCACAAATCTGCATCACAGATTTCCGTTTTGATATGGGGAGGGGGGATTTTTGTTCTTGATACAGGGGACGCTTTACCATATTTGACGCCACATCTTCGGATAGTATGAAGATGCCGAGCAACAACGAGTGCTGCTCTCAACATCTCACAAGGAACTCAAGAAAAAAAACGAGGTTTTGGTTTTCTAGATGAAACAATTGCGATTGCCGGTCGTTCTTGCAGATTAAGTATTGTACAGGGCTGAATCCTTGGGAAAATCGTGGGTGGTGACTTCGTTCTTGCAGGTTAAGTATTGTACAGGGTTGAATCTCTGAGAAAATCGTGGGTGGTGGTTCGCGGTAGGTGCGGTTGCTTTTTTTGCGGAAAAAATGTGTAAGAGCTTTTGAAAAACGAAACTGAGTGTTTGTATGCAATGTGCAAACTTGTTCTGACAAATCTCGGAGTAGTTCTTATGCGAAATGATGATGAAGAATGCTACATGGTAAAAAACTGGTGACTTACTTCTTTCAAAAATTTTACGTACGATTTGTTCAGATAAAAATTCATAGTTTTGAAAAAGATTTTGTTATGCTTCGAGAGATTGATATGAGCTGATCTGCTGAAAGACCAACTTTGTGGCGTTTACGACAATCCTACTACACATCTCCTTGGTATTACATCTCTCTTTTGCTCTACAACCACTGGTGTATTTGCTCTACAACGTAGTCGCGTGCCAGGTCGCGAACAGATGCAAGCCCGCGTCTGTCTATCGAGGGTTGGGGTAAGAGGCAACGCCAATCACCACCTAATTCTGTCCGTCCGTCCTTTGCATCTCATAAAAGTCGAAACGCAGATCCTGGCTACTAGACATTTGTTGAAAATTCAGAAGATTTTCCATCGGTCGTGGGTCGTTTTTGAGTTTATTACCTAACCTCAAGGCTGGGCTCGATCTAGAGTTTCGCCCTCTCTTCTACCGACGACAACCACCAGTTCCACCTCCAACTCCAGTTCCACCTCCAACTCCAGTTCCACCTCCAACTCCAGTTCCACCTCCAACTCCAGTTCCACCTCCAACTCCAGTTCCACCTCCAACTCCAGTTCCACCTCCAACTCCAGTTCCACCTCCAACTCCAGTTCCACCTCCAACTCCAGTTCCACTTCCAATTGCGCCGACTCCTCGTCTTCGTGCTGAAGACCCCCCACCGCCCCCGGACCCGGCATTCGACGCGGGAGTCTCAGCGTCCCAGCCGTGCAAGCCTGCAGAACGTTCGTCACACTATCGCAAGGGATAAAAAGCGTCTGCTCTTCATCAGGATCATCTTGTAATGCGAAGGACAACATTTTATTTTCATTCCTTGAGACAGTTTTTTCTTGTCATGCTCGAGTTGCCAAGAAGGCGAACTTGTATCTTCACAGGTTTTGGCTGTCAAGCCGTGCAGCTCCTGAATCTGCAAAGAAGTTCTGAGCCTGAGTAGACCACAACTTTTTCTCGCGATACACACACGTAGGACTGCAGAATCACTTCTCCGCCCCCGCCAGTGAACATATCCAGCCTCGGCTGCCATAGGACACGCAGGAGGTCGCCTCGGCTGCCGCTCCAATACCCGTGCGCGAGGGACTTCGTATCACCTTTTTCCCATGTCTCCACATGTGCTGGGTATTCACTCGAGTCTGACAGTTTCCCATCGGGGTCGTACGCGTCACAGCTCATCTCAAACTCAACATCATCTCGGTCGTCGGCGTCCCATCCCAGTTCCGTTTTCCAGTACGAGTAGTCCGCTTTGACATTGGTTTCACCCTTGTCGATAAGAATCACGCCGTCAGACGTTATCGGGTCTTTGTCGTGTCCGCCCCACCCTGTATGCCTTGCAAATATCGATCTGGGTCTGGAAAGTTTTACTAATATCAAGTTAATCCATGGCCGGGGAAAAAATGAGCCGAATGGAGCAACGCAAAACCGAAAACCGAGAACCGGAAGTCTCGGTCTCTCTTTTCTCGGTTTCTCTTTTGCCCGTTTTTCTTTTCTTTGTTTCTCTTTTGTCTTTTCGGCTTCTCTTTTTTGTTTTCTCTCGCCGGTTTCTCTTTTCTTTTCCCACATCGGAAATCGGGATCCGGAAACCGGGAATCCAGAATCTCGGTTTGCCTTTTCTCCTCGGTTTCTCTTTTGTCTGTTTTTCTTTTCTTTGTTTCTCTTTTCTCTTTTCTTGGAAACCGGGAATCGGAAACCGAGAATCGGAAACCGGGAATCGGAAATCGAGAACCGGGAATCCAGAGTCTCGGTTTGTCTTTTCTCGGTTTGGGTTTCTTTCTCTTTTTTCTGTTTTTCTTTTCTTTGTTTCTCTTTTCTCTTCTCGCTTCTCTTTTCTCGGAAACCGGGAATCGGATGTGAAGAGGACACGCTGTTCGCGCCTCTTCATTGCGAGAGTGGGACATGGAGGAGTGTTTAGGAGCGTGCTGAGTAGCGACAAGAGCCGCAATGCCAAAGAGCATGGCGGAATGGCTGCAAAAGACAACACATCTTTGACGCGCGTCTAGATTTAAACTAGGACTTTAGCCCCGCGGCGCCAGCCGCACGCGGGGAACAGTAAATGCAAAAATGACAAACATCTGCACACAACATGGGAAGGAATTATGCAAAGACGAGCAGAGCGCAGTGGCGCCAAAGCGCGCCGGCAGAAGCGTGCTCCCTGTTCTCTCCTTCTCGCAAACTTTGATACGACAGTAACACAGATCCCTTCGTATCACAATCGGAGACCGAGAATCGGAAACCGGAAATCCAGAGCCTCGGTCTGTCTTTTCTCGGTTGCTCTTTTGTCTGATGTTTTTCTTTTCTTTGTTTCTCTTTTCTCTTCTCGGTTTCTCTTTTCTCGGAAACCGAGAATCGGACGCCGGGAATCGGAAACCGGGAATCGGAAACCGGGAATCGGAAACCGAGAAGCGCAAACCGAGAATCGGGATTCTCGGTTTCTCTTTTCCCGGTTTCCCTTTTCTCTGTTTCTCTTTTCTCGGTTACATACCTTTTTCTGTTCTCGGCGTTTCTTTTCTTTTCCCGGCCTTTCTTTTCTTTTCTTGGTTTCTCTTTTCTTTTTTCGGCTTTCTTTTTCGTTTTCTTTTTTCTCGGTTTCCCTTTTCCCGGTGATTCTTTTCCCGGTTTCTCTTTTTTCGGTCTCTCTTTTCTCGGTCTGCCCTTTCTTTTGTTTCTCGGCCCCTGTGGCCTTTTCCCGACTTCTGTTTCCCTTTCTCGGCTTCTCTTTTCCCGGTTTCTCTTTTTCCGGTTTCCCTTTTCCCGGTTTCTTTTTTCCCGGTTTCTCTTTTCCCGGTCTCCCTCTTCTCGGTTTCTCCTTTCATTCCCGGCTTCTCTTTTCCCGGCGTCTCTTTTTCCGGCTTCCCTTTTCTCGGTTTCTTTTTTCCCGGCTTCCCTTTTCCCGGTTTCTCTTTTCCCGGTTTCTCTTTTTCCGGTTTCCCTTTTCTCGGGCGGCTTCTCATTTCCCGGCCTCTCTTTTACCGGATTCTCTTTCTCCGGCTTCCCTTTTCTCGGTTTCTCTTTTCCCGGCTTCTCTTTCCCTTTTCCCGGTTTCCCTTTTTTCCCGGTTTTCCTTTTTTCCCGGTTCCCTTTTTTCCCGGTTTCCCTTTTTTCCCGGTTTCCCTTTTTTCTCAGTTTCCCTTTTTTTCCGGTTTCCCTTTTTTCCCGGTTTCCCTTTTTTTCCGGCCCCCCTTATTTTCCGGTCTTTCTTTTTTCCCGGTTTCCTCTCTTTCCCCGGTTTCCCCTTTTTCCCCGGTTTTCCCTTTTTTCCCGGTTTCCCTTTTACCCCGGTCCCCCCTTTTTCCCGGTCCCCCCTTTTCCCCGGTTTCCCTTTTCCCGGGTTCCCTTTTTTCCCGGTTTCCCTTTTTTCCCGGTTTCCTCTCCCACGCCTGTCTCCCTTTCTCCTCTTGACTTCTCCCAGCTCCCCTTCATACCTCAGACGGCGCTTTTTCCCGGCCGTCGGCCTTTTTCTTCCGGGCCTGCCCTTTTCTCGGTGCCCCCGGGATCATCACGCACCCCTTTGGTCAGCACACTGAGCGATGCGCTTTCACGCTCACAGGCCAGGAGTTTACCAGGCGGGCCTCCATCTCCCGGGCCCTTTGAGACCTATGGACCGTGGGCCGGGGTGGTGTGGCCTCTTTTTGCTCGGCTGTGCGCGCCCTTGCTTTCTCGGACTCAATTCCTTTGCGTTGCTCCTCGTTGCTCAATGAATTGTGGCGACATGACCTGCCAACTTGTATATAGATGCGGGAAAGGTGGAAAATGCCTGAAAGCACTGAAACCGTGAAGCACCCAAATCACCCCCCGCGCACCCTTATGCGAAACCACTCTAAGGAAACCCCTATGCGAAACCACTCCGGGGATACCCTTACCCGAAACCACTGCAGGGACACCCTTACCCGAAACCACTCGAGCGACACCCTTACCCAAAACCACTCCCGGCGCACCCTTACCCGAAACCACTCCAGGGCTTCCCGGTTTCCCGGCTCCCCGGTTGGTTCCCCGGCTTCCCGGTCTCCGGGTCTCCCAGCCTCCCGCACTCCCAGTCTCCCTGCCTCCCCACCTCCCAGTCCGTAGCTTCCTAGCCTGCCAGCCTGCCAGCCCAGTCTCCCAGTCCTTAGCCTGCCAGCACCCCACCTTCCCAGCCTTCCCGGCTTCCGGTCTCTTAGTGTCCCGGCTGACTTTCCCCACCCGTCTGACTTTCCTCAACCTTCCCCGACTTCCCAGTCTTTTCAGCTACCCACCCCCATTTGTCCCCGCGGTCCTTTCCGGCTTCCCAGTCGTCCCAGTCTTTCCAGCTGTCTCAGCATTTTCAAGCTTTGCAGCTTTTCAATCTGTTTCCCCGCTTTCCCGGGTTTCCAGCCTTCCCGGCTTTTCCAGTTTTCTCAGCCTTTCGCATGGACTTAGCCTTTTCAGTTTTTCAGTCCTCTCAGCCGCCGCAGCCTTACCGGCTTCCCTAGCCCTCCCAACTCTCGCAGTCTGTGCAGACTTTCCCGCCTTTTTCGTCTTTCCACTCTTTCCCGTCTCCCCATTGTCCCGAGGGTGCGGCCTCCCTGCCTCCCGGTGTTCCGCCGCTTTCCCCGTCGCTTCTGCGTGGCTTTCAAACTGTTCGCAGATAGAGAAACAGGCCCCGCAGCAGACACAAGAAAACACGAAAGAAAACGGCCGCTGGAATCTGTTCGCACATAGAGAAGGAGGCGGCGCAAACGCCCTCCCGTTCTTTCTAGGCAACAGCCCCAACGCAGCGCCCAAGAAAGTCCCACCGCGGAAAATATGACGCGCGCCATGATCATCAAACGCACAAAGTTCTCAAAGTAAACGCACGAGCAAAGAGCCACAAAACGGCCCACACCTGCGGAAAAATAAGATCGGCAAAGCACGACCTGCCGCGCTGAATGCCGCTCCATATCAGGCTCAGGGCCACCCGCTAGAGCTCCGAAAATATATTTGGCAGAGAGCAGAGCGGCCGCATCTCGAATTTCATCGACACACCCAGGCCCCCACTGTCTGGCTAGCTGAAACAGGCACCAAGATGAAGACCGACTTTCCGCGAGCTGTTCTGTTGCAACTCGAATAGTTTTAGGACATAGCGGGCGCGCCCCATATAATAGCCCACCCCTCGCACCCTGCAAACACTTCGCCACCCTTTTTGCAACGTAGCAAACATGCCAGCGCGAGGATCGAGCAGCCGCTCACGCTCGGACGGCAGCAGCTCGCCGCCTACGAAAGTGCGCAAGACGGCGCCCCAGCAGAAAAAACCCACCCCAAGAAGGTCCGCGGCACCCAAGCCGGCGGACTTGAAAGGGGTAAAGGGGCAGAAACCCCCGGCGGCACGTCCTTACGTGCCTAAACCGGCGAAAGGAAAGGCCGCCGCGGAAAAGCCGCGCAACTTGGTGCTGCGCCGCACGCACTTCACTGCGGTGCAGAGGAAGCTGGGGGCGCTGACCGAAGTGCTCAGCGCCACGCCTGAGTACATACTTTGACAAGGTTGGCGGGGCTTTAGAAGAAGCGAACAAGCCGACCAAGCCCGCTCCGCCCCGCTGTGGTCTTTTAGAAGAAATCCGCACCGCGGGGGATCCGGTGAAACCGGTGGAAATGACGGACAGCGAAAAGCCGAATACGGTAGGGGGAGGCCCTCGGAATCTGTTCCGCGTAGAGACATAACCAACGCAGGAAAAAAACCGAAAACGGTGGGAACACAGTCCTCAGAATCTGTTCGCACATAGAGAAGGAGCCGCCGCGGACAACGAACCTCCCGCCCCCCCCGGCCTCCAAGCAGTTCTATGATGGAGAAATAGCCGCCGCAGGAAAAAACCGAAACAAAGCGCCAGGGAAACAGCCCTCGGACTCTGTTCGCACGTAGAGAAACAGCCACCACAGGAAAAGCCGAAAACGGCAGGGGCACAACCCTCGGACCCTGTTCGCACATAGAGAAGGAGCCGCCGCGGACGCCACGCCGCCCCGGCAGTTCTGCGCTAGAGAAGTAGCCACCGCAGAAACGAAAAAGCCGAATACGGTAGGGGGACAGTCCGCGGAATCTGTTCGCACATAGAGAAATGGCCGCCGCAGGCAAAAAACCGAAAACGGTAGGGACAAAGCCCTCAGAATCTGTTCGCACATACAGAAGGAGCCGCCGCGGACACCCTCCTGCCCCTCCGGCCTCAAAGCAGTTCCATGATAGAGAAATAGCCACCGCAGGCAAAAAAGCGGAAACGCCAGGGAAAAGGCCCTCGGACTCTGTTCGCACGTAGCGAAAAAGCCACCGCAGGAAAAAAAGCCGAAAACGGCAGGGACACATCCTTCGGGCTCTGCTCGCACATAGAGAAGGAGCCGCCGCGGACGCCCTCCCGCTTCCCCGGTTTCCCGGCGCCAGTTCTGTGACAGAGAAATAGCCACCGGCCGCAGGAAAATAACCGAAAACGGTAGGAGCACAGCCCTCGGACTCTGTTCGCATATCGAGAAATAGCCGCCGCAGGAAAAAAGCCGAAACGGTGGGGAACAGCCCCCGGACTCTGTTCGCACATAGTGAGGGAGCCACCGCGGACGCTCTCCCGCTTCGAATCCCAGCAAGGTCAGGGCGTTAAATCACACGCGCCACCGTTCTGCAGCTTCCCCCGCGCAAAATGTGCAGCGGGCCACGATCTTCAACCGCGAGCGATCCACCAAAAAAAAATCCCTCGCTCCGCAAATTTCATCACAACTCGCGTCAAAAAACATTGCCAACAAGAAACCCGCCCCCGACTTAAATGCTACCCAGATCGCGCGCCTTTTTGCCTAAGTGTCAACGTTCGCCGTCAATCAAATCCACTCAGAACCCGACTCAGGGCCCGCCCCTTCTAGTTCTGCTTTCTCCCCCCCGGTGCTCTCGATTTCGCTTCGGGATACAGATTCCTTTCCCCTGGCTAGTACTAAAGGTGAATAAGAAGAGGCGTACTGCAATACACAGCCAAGCATGGCAAATTGTTGGGCTGCTATGTGATGTTGCGTTTTCCGCATTTGGCAAACTGCGTTTTTGCATGACATCAAGTAAGCGGACCTCTTCATGCCCCTGCATGATCACAGAGTGTTGAACTTGAATCATGCCAGATATGCATGACAAATCTAGAGATCTTCCAGACCCAAACATAATTGCGATGAATACCCTGTCTTGCTCGGCGAAACTCCTTCTTCCACCGCTTTGTCCTGCTTCTTCCGAAGCTTCAGGGTCGGCTCACCCCGACAACGATGAAAGAACTTGCGTCCGTCATCGTCCTTCTTCATCAATGTTCTGTGAAGAATGCAGTTCGCACCTTCAAATTCGAAACCCCTGAAGGCGAATTTCGCATAACCATCCGGCGTTCTTAGATCGTCTGCTGGCCCCATCGACAATACATGGTGGCTCACCGGAGCAGCTTCTTCCGGTCGGACCGCGCTGTCCTCTTCTTCTTCGCCCGAATCAATACTTCCCTCCTCGCCGCAACACCCGGGGAGAGAGTCGCTCCCGTCGCCGTCGCCAGCGAACCCGTTCTTCATCGCGGCCTCGCGCTCTTTCCCGAGTGGAATCCAGTAGCTTTCCTGAATCACGGGCAGCTCCTATCATTTGTAAAAACGTACCCACACCAGAGTTGTCATGCAGATTTGCAATGACAGGAACATTTGTAATGCGCATCGCCAGGAGAGGCATTTTTAGTCGTGTTTTGGAATTTGTAATGCTGTAAACAGGATGAGCAGATGGATTTCTGATGCAGCTGGCCTTGCGAACCTGCACTACACTACGGACTGCAACTTGTGATGNTAATGCTGTAAACAGGATGAGCAGATGGATTTCTGATGCAGCTGGCCTTGCGAACCTGCACTACACTACGGACTGCAACTTGTGATGCGTGACCCCCAAAAGTTCTAGGTTTGTGTTGCAAAATCCCCATCTTGACTCTGGTGTGGGGATGTTTTTACTCAGGATAGCTCCTGCCCCCCAGCACCGTCCGCATCTTGCTCCGAAGGGTCGTAAGTCGGTCCAGTATCAAAAGGAAAAATGCCCCCTCCCCATATCGAAACGAAGTCTCTGACGCTGGATTTCCGCACACAAATGGGATTTGTCTTGCAGTAGAGGACTGCAGGCATATGGCAAGCCTGAGCTGAGGGGTTTTGGCATAGGCGCCGAGCATGAAAAAAGTCTTCGCTGTACGCCGAGCAGCATCACAAACCGCCTGCATAATGTGGCGGACGCTCTGGGCTTGCCCTCTCTCAAGACAGACAGGATTTGTGGTCACAAATCTGCATCGCAAATTTTCAGACGGATGCGCTTTCAATATGGGGAGGGGGGGTTTTTCCTCGCAATATCCAGCAGTGCTGCTACCGGTTGATGTAGAAGAAGTACTGTTGCTACCAATCAGTAGTTATCAAGGGCAAATATGTCTGGGGCTGGAAGCTTACAAGATCTGTCATGGAGGTCTCGCATGGCACAGAAGGTCTGGAATGCGAGCTGTAGCATCACAAGTATTATTGAGAAGGCCTTCCAGTTCCAATGCGTATTCTGCATGAGAAACGTCATCTTCGGGTGCCCAAAAGTGGACGGCTTGTGCTGCTTGCGCAATACAGATTTTTGTAAGTATCGTCCAGACGTAGCATGACAAACTCTGACTCTTCCAGAGGACCCAGACATATTTGCATTCGATAGTACTTTTTTGTCCCGTAGAAGTTCTTCTTGCCGTTGTAGTTGCAGGGCAGCACCAGTCTGCAGCTTTTGTTTCTTTCCTGCTCGAGAAGTTGTAGACGAAGCTCTTGCCTGGCCGGTTTTGTGTTCTTGTTTGTTGTTCACCTTGATCTGCAGTGCGACAGCGAAAAACGATTGCGACGAAAACTGCGGCGCGCACGACAGCACGCCCAACTTGGCCATCCTTCCCAGCCGACTCGCCCCTGCTGGCAGATTTTTGGTCAACATCTTGGTGCCGGCGCGGGCGCGGCGACCACGTTGGGTGGCCCGAAAGGTTGCAAGATTTTTCTGCTGGAGGTGCAGCTGCGCCATTTTTCAACACCCGCGCAGGGTCTAGTTCCTTGTACTTGGGCTCCTTCTAAAGACGAAATTGAAAACTACTTCGACGTATAATAATTCTTGCGAAAAGTAGAGCGGGAGTGTTGAGCAAAAGTATGTTTGAGTAAAGCAAGTAGTTGGATTTAAAATCTGCTCGTGCTTGAAAAAAAAAACGACAGGCGTCGAGAAGGTTGATGTTTTTAATCTTTCCGGTCTTCCAGGAAGACAGAAAAATTCCTGATTTTAGGTAAAGAAGTGAGCTCCTTTGACATAGTCTCGAGAGGGCTGTAGCACTGTACAGCATAGCAATTTCACACGAACGAAAAAGTATATGTATCAGACGACCACGACAGTACGACATCAGTCGACATTGCTGTAGCTTTTCGCAGCTGCACGAGTAGTTCTTGTCTACTTTTTTCACAGCGGAACGTCGACGCGGATGGAAAAAAATCCGTTGCCTGCTAGCGAGACATGTTGTATGACGTCGGAGGGCCACGAGTCGACAAAATTGAAGGTCCTTCTTTTTTTAAGGAAAAGCCCATTAGTAGAGCACGACTTCGAGCTGGACGACAAAACACGACCACGACCGGTTCGGCACAACCAAGAGGTTCACCAGCACGAAGAACATCTCGCTTGTTATTGTTTCTCTTTCTGGACAAATGTACGCGCCGGAACGACATCACGCGTTGAAGCAAACAGCTACAGATTTCTACTAAGTAGGTACGAAGAGTCGCAAAATTGTTTTCATCTTCACGCTATGGTACTAGTTTCAACAGCAGTAGTTCCACGATTGTTCTTCTCACCCTTTAGTTATTTCAATTGAGAACAGCTGCGAGTGCGACGCAATGGACTTCGCTAGCATGATAACATGACGTTTCCAATAAGTCAGGTCTTGAAAAAAACCTCGCTGCACTTATTTTCAGAGAACTTGTATGTATGTATATGATCCGCTCTTGTTTCAAACAGATGCGGCGCTCGCTCTTTGACCAGGCTATACTTGCGATGATCCGTCTGACAGCACGGCTGTGGGAGCAGGACGTGCGAAAACCCTTCAACGCGACACACGGCCTCAAGTCGTGGAAGCTGAAGGGGAGCAACGTGCATGAAGGGAAATGGGCGCGCTGTGCTGCCCTGCTTCGAGCACTGGCTCCTTATAGCAGCATTATTCAGAGGGTGCACACCGGGCGCACTAACACAGAATAATTACGCTACGTGCGTAGGGAGGTGCGCTTCCAGAGCGGCTCCACGGACATCCGGCTATTGCCGGACGGGCAGAATGTAGGGCGCAAGCTGTGGCGGTTGGGGCTCACGCAGGCGGAGCCTCCGCCGCCTCTTGCGCCGCCTCCCGGGAACGGTTTTCCGGCCCCGCCAGGGGGGTAAGGGTGCCAGCCCAGGCTTTCCAGAATAGCGCAGGCCCCACCGTTTTCGCCAGTCTTCGGCAAGTGCCGCCGGCTGCGTGCTGCGCACTACGTGAGGCAGTAGGGCGTACGACGGTGCGCCTCCACCAATACGGCACAAGGCCGCCGGGAGGGCACGCCATGCCGGGCCTCCTTGCACACGACGCGGCAACACACTAAAGTGCCCGCCTCGGACTGGTCGGGCGCGGTGTGGCGCTGTGCCGCTCAGGTTAAGCACGCGGACGGCCCTCCGCCGTCTCACTCGCCAGGAGCATAGTACAGGGCGCACCAGCTTCCAGAGCTGGGCTCGTCCTCAAGAAGAGAACACCCACCAGGGGCGAGGGGGCGCGCGCTGGATTGCGGGCGCCGCCCTACATTACTCACCAGGAGCAGCGGCGTGCTGCCGCTTAGTTTGCGAGACTTGATGCGTCTGCCTCAGGTAGGTAGCGCATCTGGGCGCCAGGCCCTTATCACGACTTCCCTTCCCTCCAGGGGCGGGAATTTTCAGAGAACTTCAACAAATACAAATGGAGAGGGTTTTTCCTGCATGATTATCCTTTGACAGATCAAAAAAAAACGCACAGCGCTGACGAGCCACGAAAGAATATTGCTCATCACGTAAATTTCCTCGAGGTATGGCCGAGCAGGCCCTGTAGAAGTTTATCCTCTTGCGTCCGCAAGGTCTCATGACCGCTTGGATTTTTGGAAAAAAATATCTCCTTGGTATTGTTCGTTTGAAAGGAGAGAGCTGAATATGTATTGCTGCTGCTAGTGCGAGCAACACTACTTGAAAAATAAAAAGAAAAACCAACATTCGGCCACATCTAATAAATAAAATGCAGTAAAAGCGAGTTTGTTTGACGTCGAGAGCAAGATGACGCACCAGCGCCGGGATACTACTTTCCCATAAGTTTTTGAATAAAATCAAGTAAAAGCGAGTTTGTTTGACGTCGAGAGCAAGATGACGCACCAGTATCCAAGAAAAAAACATTGTAGGTGTAACTTTTTTGGAGGAACAGCATTACAAATTTGTCTGGCATGACAGCAAAAACCTGTCATGCGCAGATAGTACGTGAAAGCGCCCTTTCATGGACCCTGCGACGCATGCCAAGCATGACAGACGCAATCATCTTGCATGTTGAGCATCACAAATTTACACTAACAACGTTTTCTTGGATAACCAGCGTCGGGATACTACTTTCACATAAATTTTTCAAAAACAGCACGATCTTAACATTTGAGTTAGGGCGCTTTGGCCTCTTTTTCTTGAAGAACGACCCAACAAGAGTGATTCTCGTACATTTTTCACAGCAAAGAAGAATACGACTTTTAGAAAAAAAGGCGTAATACTTTCAAAAAAAATACCGGCACGGGCAGCGCCTCGGCCCAAACCTGCGCTTCTTTCCCCCTCGTCACAACCCCGGCATCAATATCCTGAGTAAAAACGTACCCACACCATAGTCAAGATGGGGAATCGGCTAGACAAATCCACAAGTTTTGGCTGTTTTGCATGACAAATTTGGATTCGTAGTGTAGTGCTGTTTGAGCTAGCTCAGCAGCATCACAGATCTAGCTTACCATGCTGATTCGAGCATGACAAATTGCAAAACACGACTAGCAAATGCTTCTCATGGGGCTCCGCATGAGAAACATTTTCAGCATGCAGATTTGCATGACAACTCTGGGGTGGGGACGTTTTTAAATAGGATAATCAAAACTTCGTCGTCATCGTCCATATCTCCCGTTGACAAAATCTCCTCTTCGATCTCATCGTCCTCAAAATCATCCTCATAGTCCCCTCCCGGACTCATTGCCGGCTCGACACCTCCATCTAGTTCTGCTGCAGTGGATATCCTGTGCAAAAGTATCGTACTCGTAGCAATTGCACTTCTGCATTACAAATCTTTTTCCTAAGGTCAATCAGCATTACAAATTCCATTTCTCATGCTGAGGACGAGATTTGTATTGCGATTTCTACTAGTACGATACTTTTGCAGTGCATAGTGGAAACAGGAACGTTGCTCACATTCACGGTGACCAGCTTGCTGTTGCCAGTTGGTTCGGTCGACGTGGTTTCAGCTCCACCAGGAGCCGTTTCTTTCATCCCGTTCGACGCTTCCTGCTTTTTACTCTCTTTCTCAAGCAAATCATATGGATTGCAAAAGTATCGTACTCGTATAAATGCATTACAAATTAGCCCAGCATTGCAAATTAAATTTGTAATGCTGTTTTGCCTTGAGAAAGAGATTTGTAATGCATAAATGCAATTACTACGAGTACGATACTTTTGCACAGGATAAATCAAATTCCGCGACGAAAGTCTTTGTTTGTTCCCCACTACTATGAAATGCAAAAATGTCTGGGTCTGGAAACTTGTAATGCTAAAAGTGAATGATAGACGCGCCGCAATACGCAGCTACGCATGAAAAATTTTGTGGCTGCCATGTCTTACGTATTCCGCATGGCAAACTGCCTTTTCGCATGACAGTTAAGAGGGCTCTTTCATGCCTACGCAACACAGATTCTCGACTCATGCCAGACAAGCATGACAAACTTGCATTCTTCCAGACCCAGACATTTTTGCATTTGATAACGACTAGTACCCGACCCTGTCGGCGAGGGCTTTCTACTGCTCGTGGCGCTACTGTTGCTTTTTTCCTTCTCCGCATTGGAGGACGACTTGGATATGAAATCATTCAAATCCATGGACTTTGACAGGCTGTTCTCATCTATCCTGATTAAACACGTCCCGCCCACACCAGAGTCAAGACGGGAAACCTGCTAGACAAATCAACCCGCTTTGGTTGTTTGGCATGACAAGTTTCGATCCTTGTAGCGTAGTCCTGTTTTAGGTAGGTCAGCACGCAGCATCACAGATCTAGCATAGCATGCTAGTCCTACCATTACAAATTCCCAAACACAACTAGAAAATGCTTCTCATAGGGCTCCGCATGAAAAACTTTTTTGGCATGCAGAACTGCATGACAACTCCGGGGAGGTGGGGATGTTTTTACAAAGGATATCATCCAGCATGTCCTCGTCGAATCTGTTCAACGATTCCAGCACGTCATTCAGGATCTTCTCGCTTTTGTTACTTCTCAGCGAATATGCATGGCAAATATGTCTGGGTCTGGAAGAGTGCGAGATTTGTCATGCTAGTCTGGCATGTTGACACTGAGCTGTGTATTGCGTGGCCAGCAAGAGCTCCTCTTGTCTATCATGCAAGAACCCTGTTTGTCATGCGGAATATGCAACATGGAGCCACGGAAAAATCTGTCATGCATGGCGGTGCATTACAGCGTGGCTTCTATTCACTGACATGCATCACAGGTCGTTTCCAGACCCAGACATATTTGCAGTTGATAGCGACGTGAGCAACTTGTCCGCCGCGGGGTTTTCGACTTTATTTTTCCCAAAAGACTTCGTGAAAGAACTCGTTTCATCTTGAGACTTCATGATTTTCACCGCCTCGTCGTCTTTCTCGTCGGCATTCTTCATCTTCTCAACAGGCTTAGAAGTACTACAAGAACCCACTGCAGTAGTACCACCTGCATTCTTCATCGCGCCAACTATCCCGACCGCGGAAGAAGAACTAGCGGAGCTGGAAAATTCGTCCACCGCGTCAAAGTCCGCTAGTTGCACGTCGTCATCCAAATGGACTCGCGCGACAGAGTCCCGGAGACTGGTTTCATCTTCTTCTACCGCGGAAATTTTTACCGGATCGACATCGAGGTCTTGTTCTTTCTCATGCGGTTTTATTTTAACATCTTCCATCACAACCGGATCATCATCGTCGTCAAAAAACTCGTTCGTACCGGACGACATTCCGGCTCTGCTCATTTGCAAAGAACTCGCAATCAGGGGATTCATCACTTCGGATTTGTCATGATTGTTGGCAGTTTTGTAATCAACATCATGCGAAGTAGCTGTTACCGCGCCAGCTGTACCCTGCATCCGGTTCTGCGAGGAGATAATTACGCGATTGGGAGAATCGGCGAAGAACTCCACGTGGTCTGGGACTTTATCTTCTTCCTCTGCTGCACCTCCAAAGGCTTGATCCTTTTCTCCTCCGACCGCAGGATCTACTTCTTTGAAATCTATTTTCCCCAACTGCTCTTCTTATCAAATGCAAAAATGTCTGGGTCTGGAAGAGTGTGAACTTGTCATGCAGGTTTTCCATGACCCTTGAGGTCTGGAATGCGGGACCTAGCATGACAGAGTCTGTGAGGTCTCTTTCATGCCTATTCTGCATGAGAAACTGCCTCTAAACTTGTTCAAAAGTGGCCCTCTTTTGGTAATCATGCAACACAGATTTTTGCATGATTCGGATTTAGCACGACAAGTTGCAATCTTCCAGACCCAGACATTTTTGCAATTGATACTTCTAGACTATCGTTCAATTCCATCTCGTCGTTGTCCATTTCCGGGGAATATGAATTGCAAATATGTCTGCTTCTGGAAACTTGCAATGCTAAAAGTGAATGATAGACGCACTGCAGCACGCAGCTATGCATGACAAATTTTTTTGCTGCCATGTCTTACGTATTCCGCATGGCAAACTGCGTGCTTGCATGACAGGCAAGAGGACCTTTTCGCGCCTATGCAACACAGATTCTCGAGTCATGCCAGAAAAGCATGACAAACTTGCATTCTGCCAGACCCAGACACTTTTACATTTGATAGAGAATCATGGTGCTGTCCTCGTCGGGCATGCGGTGGAAACAGGTTCAAATCATCGGCTTCATCCACTTTATTCCCATCCTCTTTTTCATCATCTTCGCTAAACCCTAAGTCCTGCGGCGAAAAACTGTTGCTGATTTTGAAGCGGTCTGGAGATTTTTTCTTCTTACTATTGTTCTCGCCGGTTGTGCGGTGCGGCAGAAAGAACTTGGAGTTGGAAGATGAATTAGTACTGCTTTTGCTAGTGCTGTTGTCCTCTTTCGTGTACGAAGGATCCGGTTTGCTGGCACCGCTGCTACCTCCTTTGTTGTTCATCGTCATGCTCACTACACTGTCCTCACCAAGAAAAACGTCCTCCACAAGATCATCGTCGTCAAAATCGTTTGCGATGATAGCCGCTGCACCACCGCCGTTTATTGTTCCGGCAGAGGCACTATGCGGAACATCGGCGTTCATTTTCTCCTCTCCTGGATCCGCAAGACAGCCCCGGCGCATCCGCAATTTTACCGAATTGTTTTCCGAGTCATCGTGCTCTGGATTATTTGGAGACGCCTTCACACTGTTCACCCCAGATACTTCGGAGACAGACACGGTCGAGAAATTATCCTTGAACGTGTCCGCCTCCTCCCTGGATAAAAACCGATTTTCTCCCAACTCCTGCGGCTGCGCACGGGGGAAAGAAGAGGAAACCGCTGCGGCTGCAGCTCCTCGAGTCGTGTAAGAGCCCCCTTGTTGTCCACCAGCTGCGGGTATCAACTGCAAAAATGCCTGGGTCTGGAAGAATGCGCGACTTGTCATGCAGCTTTTCCATGACCCATGAGGTCTGGAATGCACAGACACCTAGCATGACAGGTTCTGTGCGATCTCTCTCATGCCTATCCTGTCGATGAGAAACTCCCTCCCGACTTGGTCAAGACTGGACGACTTTTGGTAGTCATGCAACACAGATTTTTGCATGCTTCAGATTTAGCATGACAAGTTGCATTCTTCCAGACATCCAGGGATTTTTACATTTCATAGCGGTTCCCAACAAGGGTCCCTCGTTCGAAAACGACATGGTGCCGGATGCAGTGCAAATTGGAAGGATGCAACTTGTGATGCTGCATTCGGATACTACAAAAATCTGTATTGCATCAACAGCAAAAGAGGTCCATTTTTTGCCACGCCGAGAGGGCATTTCTCATGCGGTATAGGCATCAGGAAGCCCTCTCAAAATCTGAGATGCTATGGCATGCATCACAGACATCAGGAGTCATGCAAAATGTGCATGGCAAACCTTGCATCCTTCCAGACGTCCAGGGACTTTTGCATTTGATATCCCCGCTGCGGCTCCCATTTTGCCGGAGATAGTTAACGGAGAGGACGTATCAAATGCAAAAGTGTCTGGGTCTGGCAGGAGACTCATGCTGTTTTTGCATGACGCAGAAGGTCTGGCGTGGAAGCTCTAGCATCACAAGTTTCGAGAAGCTTCCGCAATGCCGAATCCGCATGACAAATGTCGCCCCATTTTTGTGACAGAAAGTGGGCAGCTTTTGCTACCTATGCATGACAGATTTTTCTGTGTTCTGAAATGCGCATCACAAGTTTGTCTTCTTCCAGACCCAGCCATATTTGCAATCCATAGGACGTTTTCGCTTTCAATGGTGGACTGGATTCCCTCGGCCCGTGGCGGAACTTGTAGTTTTGATGTGCTGTCTGCTGGTTTTGATTAAAGCCGCTTATCCTCAGTAAAAACGTCCCCACACGCCCAGAGTCAAGTTGGAATCTCCGCAACACAAATTGAAAAGTCTTGGAAATCACGCATGACAAGTTTCTCGCTGTATTGTAGTGCTGGTTATGACAAAGGCAGCCGCATGAGAAAGCCGTCCCCTTATCCTGTTTGCAGCATTGCAAATGCCAAAACACGATTGTAAATGTAATACCTCTCTTGGGGATGCGCATTACAAGTGTGCCTGTCATTGCAATTCTGCATGACAACTCTGGGCGGGTGGGGACGTTTTTACTCAGGATACCGCTGTTGCTTTCCTTGCTCGTGTTGGACAAAAATTGCTCCGCAACCGATGGTATGAAATGCAAAAATGTCTGGGTCTGGAAGATTGCCAGGTTTGTCATGCACAGGCTGCATAACCCATGATGCCTGTAATGCACGACCTAGCATCACAGATTTCGAAAGGGCCTTCTGATGCGTATTCCGCATGAGAAACGCCCACTCCGCGTAGCACAAACTAAACTCCTTTTGCTGGTCATGCAATACAGATTTTTTTTACCTTCCAAAGACAGCATCACAAGTTGCTTTGTTCCAGACCCAGACATTTTTGCATTTGATAGATGGAAGTTTTTCCTGGTCGAAAGAGGTAGAAAACGCATTCACGTTCTGGTGCGGAAATGCATTGCCATTGCCCCCACGACCACCTCCGGGCACAACAACTGTGTCCCCCATCGGCGATAACTTCTTCGTGGGATTGTACCCGTGCAGGTGCGCCTCCTGCAACACCTCCCCCGCAACTGGGGAGACGACTGAACAAGTCTGGTGCTGGCTGGTATTGCTGTAGTTCAGGAAGTTAGACGACTCATTCAGCATCTGCATCTGGTTGCTCAAGACGCTCGTACTGCTATGTACTACGTCGAATTTCGCCATGCCCGCAACAGCCGCCCCGGAAGTAGATGAGCTCAAATTATTGCTCCCGTATCCTATGTAAGAACGTCCCCACCCCATAGTCAAGATGAAGAGCCGGCTAGACAAATCCACAAGTTTTGGCTGTTTTGCATGACAAATTTGGACTCGTAGTGTAGTGCTGTTTGAGGTAGTTCAGCAGCATCACAGATCTAGTATATCATGCTGATTGGAGCATGACAAATTCCAGAACACGACTAGACAATGCTTCTCATGGGGCTCCGCATGAGAAACATTTTCAGCATGCAGATTTGCATTACAACTCTGGGGTGGGGACGTTTTTGAATACGATATCCCGCTACTCTGCTTTAACTCCATGTGCTTCACCAGATCGGACATATCCAATGCAAACATGTCTGGGTCTGGAAGACTGCAAGTTTGTCTTGCTTGGCTAGCATGACGCTTAAGTCTGTCATTCACGTTACCCAAAAGCCACAGCTTTCTGACATGCAAAAACGCAGTTGTTTGTCATGCCGGATAGACAACACCCAGCAACTCAGAAATTTGTCATGCTCAGCGGTCATTTGTGGCGTCCTCATGATTTGTCGATCAGCATCACAGGTTTCCAGACACAGACATATTTGCAGTTGATACGACACTTGCTTCGACAGCGTTTCAATCTGCTCCTGCGCGGATTCGCAAATCTTCCGCATATCCTCGATTTCCGTCGATTTTGTGTTCAGGTTTTGACTCTTTTCCTGTTGCTGCTCTAACTGCTTGATCTTTGCGACGACTTTTTTCAAATCGTCCAACCGCTCCGTGTGCTGGAACTCGCTAAGAAGGGATTTTTGCGAATCCGTGACCTTCTGGTTGTTTGTTCCGGGAAGACCTACGAGCTGCTGATTGCTTTCCAGTTGCCACCTGAACTTATTTCCCGATGAATTGATGTTGTTCATCATCCCCAGTTCTTCGTGTTGTCCTACGTGCTGACCCGGTAGAAGTGCTTCTAGCTCTACTTCCTCTCCCTTGTCCTCTGTCAACGGGGAAAAGGGTCCTTGCAAAATGACCCCGTCGGCTTTCAGATGCTCCTCCGCTGTGGTGGTGGATTCTTTGGACGGGGCAGCATTTCCTTTTTGGAGTGTATTGTTCTTTTCACTTGCCAGAATTGTTCCAGCGGAAGGAGCAGCTCTTTGTTGCGTCACCGTGGTAGTAAGCTTCTCTTCTACTTCTTTCAAATTCGCGGTTAACGTATCCACGTCGTCCTCCAGCGTTGCGATTCTACCACGAAGAACCGCGTCCCCTTCAGTTCTTTCAGTATCAAATTTCAGCGGAGATGAAGCTGCACCCCCGGCAGTGTTCAACAAAAACTCCCTGTTTTTAACCCTCGTTTCTACCTGCCCGATTTTTTCCTGCACGAGCTGCAAGTCCATCCGCAAATCCACACTCCTGTCATATAACGCGCTCAGCCGTTACGATCTCAAATGTTGCAATAGAATATAGAAATCTGTGACGCAAGAGCGCATGATCTAGCCAACCCTCATAGGATTGCGCATGACAAGTTCCAGAGCCAAACCCCACTACAATCTGGCGAAATTTGTATTGCAGAAAGTGGAACGCTATGCGAGTCTGTCGTGCTCATCATGCAAGACAAATCTCAGACTCTATTGTAACGTTTGACATTGTAACACCTGAGCGGGTTATATGTCGTTCGCCTTCTGCGACACTTGCTCCGCTTTCTCGGCCTGCTCCGCGGCGGATTCGGAGCGAGCGTATCAAATGCAAATGTGCCTGGGTCTGGAAGGATGCAAGATTTTTTGTCATGCACATTTCGCATGACTCCTGACGTCTGTGATGCATGCCCTAGCATCACAGATTTTGTGAGGTCTCCCTGATGCCTATACCGCATGAGAAAGGCCCTCTCGCCGTCGCCGTGGCGAAAACTAGACCTATTTGATGCTATAAATGCAATACAGATTTTCGTAGTATCCAAATGCAGCATCACAAGTTACATCCTTCCCGACCCAGACACGATTGCAATGCATAGACCGGTTAAACGGGCGATTTCGGTGGACAATTGCTCCATTCGAGCTGTTATGCATTGCAAATAACGTCTTGTCTGGAAAACTTGAACCTGTATTGCTTCGCTTGCATCTTCCCTGTAGAATCTGTCCTGCATGACTGACAAAAGGAGCGCGACATCTTTGTTCGTACAAAAACGCAGTTTGTAATGCGCATTGCGAAAAAGGAGAAAGCGTCTGAAAAATTTGTCATGGTAGGCCGCTGCACTCGAGAGGATGCTCAGTCATTACGATCCAGCATCACAAGTTTCTAGACCCAGATAAATTTGCATTTGATAGCTGTAGATTCCGCTTCTAAAAGATTTTCCAACGCCTGGAGTTCCTCCTGTAGCTTTTCCTCCGTCACGGTGTTTATTTCTGTTGCAGCTTGTTTCACTTGATTGAACTGTACCACCGTATCAAAAGGAAGAATCCCCCCTCCCCATATCGAAAACGAAATTTGTGATGCTGTATTTGAGTACACAAATCGATTCGTATTGCTAGAAGGCCAAGAGCCGCAGCTGTGGCCTGTTTTGCAGGTAATTTGTCATGCTGTTCCATACTTCCAGCTGCCTCCTGTCATGCTGAAAGTGCGAAGAATTCCCACACCGCCCTGCACTACAGTCCGCAACCTTTTGTTCCCTTCTAGCATGACAAAGCTGATCTGTGTCCACAAATATGCATCACAGATTTCGGTTTTGACATGGGGAGGGGGGATTTTTCTTTTCGATACACCGCCTCTGCGATTTTCGCGGTACACCCCTCGATGACCGTCGTTATGGAAGTGTCAGAATCGAAATTGAGAAAATCGAAAAACTTGTGATGTAAAAAATCGATACCAGTTGGAGCCTCAGCTTGTACGTGGCGCATGACAAATTTCGGGAGCACCCAAATTCAGTCTGTCATGCTTTTTGGGCAAAGAAGGCTGCTCCTGTCGTGCTACTCTGGCAGCACATTGTATACCCATAAACACGCTTACAATCGGCATCGTTTGCCTGTTCCCCACTACAGGCCTTACGTGCCCTACATTTTACGCATCACAAATTTTTCGATTTTGTCGATTTCAAACCTGACGCTTCCATAGTCGTTTCTATCTCCGTAAACTTCGCGTCGACCGCCTCGCCGAACTGGTCGGTTTCTTGCTTTAAAGAAGAAATTTCCTTTTTGACAGCATCGGCATTGTCCTGGACCTCCATAATATCCGCTTTGATTTTGTCCATCTCCAACGCAAGGGTCGTCCCCTTCTCCGCCTTCAACTTTGCTTCCTTCACTAAAGCCTCCAACACGTCCATTTTATCCGGTAAGATCGCCAATTTCGTGTACAGCTGCGGTGAGATTTTGCTCGAATTCTGCTTTTCCTTTTCCTGCGCTTCCGCCCACTGCTTCACGGTTAAACCCAATTCGTTCAGGTTTTTTTGGAACTGCTCTTTCAGGGAGGCGACTTCGGTTTGAACTTCTGAAAACTTCTTCATTTCCTGCTCTTGGTCAGCTTGTTGTGCTAGTGCGGTTTTACTTGCGTTCTGCACCGCAACTGCCTCCGCTTTTGCTGTCCTATCCGCGTCGATTTCTTTTTTCACCGTGTTGATTTGCGAGAAAACGTTTTCCTCCAAATCACTCACCGCGGTTTTGATTGCGGTTTTCAACTTCTCACTCACCACCCTGTCAATCCGCGCAAGCGTCGCTTGCTCCGTTTCCGTCCCGAGTTTTTCCAAGTCTTCGTTCAATTCTTTCACCGTGTCGGTTAAGTCCCACAGTTTCGCGGATAATTTCGAAACCTCGTCTTCTTGCTTCGTGGTGACATCCATTTCCGCTTCCATCAGCGCAAATTGCTTTTGCAGGGTCTGGAGTGAGAATTTATGGACTTGGAATTGCATCGTGATTTGTGCATGACAAAACTTGACTACCATAAAGGACTATGCATGCATGACAAAAAGCAAAAAACGACTGTACCTCCCCTTGATGCGAGACTTCCTGCCTCAATTTTTTCTCCACATTCCCGACCAAGACCTGCACATCCTCCACCTTCTGTGGCATTTTCGCGAACCCCTCAATGCGGTTCGATAAAGTCTGCAACTCCGCTTCCACCGCTTCCAATCGCCAGCTGTTATTACTCCCGTTCGCTTCACTCGGAACCCCACCAGTTTTCGTTGTTACCGGCGACGCGAGCTGCGGCCCGCAGGAATTTTCATCGTTCATCATTTTGTCGGTCAAATGCCAATCTTCCAAGGATTTCAACTTGTTGCTCATGGAAAATTTACTATTCATTTTCTCCTGCATTTCCGCCTCTTGATTCGCGAGTTTCTTCTGGATGTATCCTGTGCAAAAGTATCGCACTCGTAGTAATTGCAGTCATGCATTACAAATTTTCTTCTTAATGTAAATCCGCATGACAAATTTTATTTCTCATGCTGGCAAAATTTGTAATGCATTTATACGAGTACGATATATTTGCAATGCATAGGATGTCTAATGCCGCAATTTCCAATTCCCGCATCTTCTTATCAAAAGGAAAAATCCCCCCTCCCCGTATCAAAACGAAATTTCTGATGCTGGATCCGGATACACAAATCGCGCTTGCCTTGCAGCAGAGGACTGCAGGCATATGCCAAGCCTGAGGCGAGAGGTTTTGACGTAGGTGCCTAGCATGCCAAACGCCCATGCTGTAGGCCCAACAGCATTACAAACCGCCTACATAGTGCAGCGGACTCTCTAGATTTGCCTTCTTGCAAGACAAACAGGATTTGTGGTCACAAATCTGCATCACAAATTTTCAGGCGCATGCGTGTTCAATATGGGGAGGGGAGATTTTTCCTTACGATACTTCTTCTCGTACGTTTGGAACTGCTTTTCCACTTCCAGCTGAATTAATTTCGACACTTGATCGGCGTCGAGGGGTAGTTGCTGCTGTTGTTGCTGCTGCTGCTGTTGCGATGAAACCGTCGCGGTAATTTGCTCCTGCTTTAGTGAAATGTTCGCAAATTTCTCTTCGAATAATTTCTCCATTTGTAACACCTTGTTGTTCTGCTGTAAAAAATTCCGCTTCCACTCGGAGGACAAATCCATCTTCTCTAATTTCTGCTTTTGCTCTAAGTTCGCGGTTTCCTGGGCCACGAGCGTTTTGCAGAAATCGAGGACTTTCTCGTTCATATTTGAGGCGGAACTTCCGGCGTTCAGGTTGTTTCCAGCGATCTGTTGTTCCCACAATTTTTCGTCTAACTCCTATTACAATGAAAAATGCCCCCACCCCCAGCTTGGCAGCATTTGTATTGCAAACCTTTCCAACAGAAACATTCCCCGTCTTGCATGCATCAGCATCACAGATTTTCCATGCTGAATAGGTCAAATCTGTGTTGCGAAGTAGCCCAACAGCAGCCGGATCTGTTATGCACAAGGCACCTTGCGCACCCAGCTTCTGCATCAGAAGCGCTCGCATAATCCTTTCATGCATAGATAAAAAGCTCTTCATTTGAAAACCTTATGCATGACAAACTTCTGCAAATTCCGGGGTGGGGGCATTTTTCATCGTAATAACTCCCTCACTTTCTTCTGCAGCTGCTGGATCACGTTGTGCTCGGATTGTGTCATGCTCGGAGTCTATGCAGAAAAAAAACTGTGTAAGTGTAACTTTGTAATGCAGAACATGCAACAGAGTTACGCCTGTCATGCCAAACAACCATGAAGTCCTCTCTTCATGTGTGTTTTCCCTTACAAACCACGCATGACAGGTTTTCGCTGTCATGTAGAGCGAATTTGTGATGCTGTCAGCCAAGGAAACTTACACTAACACAGTTTTTTTCTTGTATAGAGTCCCGCCCGCATGATGGCTACTAAATCCGGACACATTGTTTCCTGTTGCACTACCCCCTCCTCCTCCTCCTCCGTTGGACACTATCTGCAGGATTTTCTGCTCCAATTTCCCCTCCAATAACCCAACCGCCCGCTCGATCTCCCGTCTATCGAGTTCCACCTGCTTCTGCAGACTCGCGATCATGGAGATCGATCGTTGATTTACCAAATCGATCTGCTTCTGCAACGTCGCCTGCTGCACCGCCTCGGAATAGGTCGGGTAAATCGAGGTGCCGCCCGTGACAGCAGTAGAACCGCCCACACCAGATGGTACTAGCTGAAACCCGCCCTGTTGTATCGTGCGGTTGTGCATGACAGAGTCGCGGTGGTTTTCCCGGTTGCTAAAATTATCCATCTGGCGGTCGCCCTCGCGGAGGATGGACGCAATGTGCGCCACCGATGCGTTCACGTGGTCCATTTTCTTGGTACTGTTGCGGTCGGTCTCAGTGGAAGGAGTTTTTACGTGGCCGCGGGGTGTAGAACTACTTCATTATTCAGGCTGTAGAAACGTGCTTTTCACAGAAAGTTGTAGAAGAACATCCTTACTACGCATACAAAAAAAATGCAACTCAGGAGCACCTCCCCAGCACCTTTCACAGTTGCACGAACTCGCTTATTTCTGCTTTCGCTCGTTCAGCCTACACGGAAGAGATGCACTCAGAGCGGTCATCGCCTCGGTATCATGATGAGAAGCAAAAAGTCCCAACAGACGGCCCCGGACGGAACCCACCTACGGCAGGCACGCAAAAATGCGCCGCATTCTGCTTTTTTTTGTCTCGCATTGTCGTTGGTATTGGTACAACTCCATCTTACAAATCTTGTCCAGCGCTGTTCTTGCTTTGTTCGTTGCTTTGTCAGTATTGAGTCCTAATCGCGTGTTGCATTACGCTCTATTCTTGCCATTGAAACCTAAAACTAAAATCATTCACAGTGTATCATGTCCGTCGTGTTCTGATGTAAAATTTTGAAACTTCAAATGGGTGAGAGGCGAAAAAATTTTGTACAAGTGGTTGTAAAACAACTTTCAAGAAACGCATAGTGGTTTTCGATACAAAATGCGTACTGCATCAGAAAAGCGTAAAAAAACGCTAGTCCGACAACAGGTTCTCATGCGATTCCGACTTTTCGAGCGGATTTCTGCTTCCGCCGCCGTTCAATTTCGCCACCGCGGCGCTATTCGTCGCCGTCATCATCTCCGTCCGTGGAGACGGTGCGAAGACGTCCACTTCGCTATGAAAGAGAGAACAACCTCCCCCCGCTCCCTCACTTGGAAGGCAGGGTCAGCAACAGAAATGGGAGCAGAAATGCGTGCACTACATGAGAAATCTACCCATGGATTCTAGTTCTGTCTCGGATGCTGCAACTTGTCATGTAAGCTATTGCAATAAGGCAACAGATTGAGTTGCGTTTTTGCATGACAATTGAGGCGCAGGGGAACAGGTCGTTGTGCAATCATCTCATATTCGCGGAAGCTCATGTTGAAAAAGTCCTGGCTTGTGCGGACAGACGAGGCCGATGCGGGATAATTCGTGTTGCCAGACGCCGATGCAACCACTTGTGACTTGATGTTCTGCAACTGGGGAGCTACTGAAACTGATGACGAAGCGGAAAACAAGCCACTACCTTTCTCTTCCACGCTCCCCCCGCCGATTGCTAGAGAATTGTTGTTGGCGTACAAAATCTTCCGATTAGTGCTGTAGTTGTGCTGCTCCCTGCCACCGTCGTCCCGCCCTAGCACGCTGCTCACATTCCTTGGGGAACCCGGGAGAGCTGGGATCGATCTTAAACTTGGCGGCTCAGCTATCCTATGTAGAAACGTCCCCACCCCATAGCTGCAATGCAAATCTGCATGCTGAAAGTGTTTCTCATGCGGAACCCCATGGGAAGCGTTTTCCAGTGGTGCTTTGAGATTTGTTATGCTCAAACAAGCATGATAAAACGGATCTGTGATGCTTCGGAACTGGCTAAACAGGATTACACTACGAGGACAGACTTGTCATGCGAAATAACCAAAAGTGGCTGCCTTGTCTAGCGGATTTTCCATCTTGACGGATTCCGGTGTGGGGACATTTTTACTCAGGATATCAGCTGCTGCTGCTGCGTGTGTCGTGGTTCCTTGTTTCGAAGTATTGTGAGGAAAAATCCCCCCTCCCCATATTGAGCAGGTATGTTCCTAAAAATTTGTGATGCTGATATGTGGCCACAAATCCTGTCTCTCTTGCAAGAGGGCAAATCCAAAGAATCCGCCGGCCTATGCAGGCGATTTGTAATGTTGTTGCGGCTACATGGCAGGCCTCTGCTATGCTAAGCACCTACATCAAAACACACCTACACAGGCTTAGGCGTTGCCTGCAGTGTCTCTCTGCAAGACAGAGCTGATTTGTGTACACAAATCCAGCAACACAAATTTCCGTTTTAATATGGGGAGGGGGGGATTTTTCCTCACAATACGAAGAGCTCGCGGAAATCGTACTTCCACTGCCACTAGTTCCGTTCAAAGGCCCCACTCCGCTGTTAAAAGCTTTGCCCTTCTCCATATCAGCCTGCTGTTTCAAATGCTCCTTCCGCCCGGGTAAGCCGAAGCAGAATTCCTCGAACTCCAGGGAGTTCTCTTTATGTTCGAACGCCCGCCAGATCTGCTGTAAGACCAATTTCTTGTTCGGATTCTTCTCGTTGATCAACTTGGTGCAACCTAATTCGAACAAATTCTTCGTCATCAGCCTCGCAGGCGTCGCGTGCATGATCGTCTTCCAGGTGTCTTGGATGGTCTTGGTGTACCGGGCGGTAATGAGCTCGCGGAAGAGAATTAGAAGGACGGCTTTTACCTGATACAGAGGCGGATTAATTTTTGTCATGTGGTGATGTAAACCAAGAAGAGAACAAACTTCATCCAAATCCAGCATGACAAAAACCTTTATACTCATCCAAATCCAGCATGACAAAAACGATACCTCATCCAAATCCAGCATGACAAAAAACATTCACACTTAGTACCTGTTCCGGCACATTCGCCTGTGCGTACTTCAACTCCTCCCGTAAATGCGCCAACTTATCCTGTGCAAAAGTACCGCGCTCGTACTAGTAAAAATCGCAGTCATGCATTAGAAATCTTTTTCTTGAGGTAAATCCGCATTGCAAATCCTAATTCTCATGCTGAGGAAATTTGTCATGCGCTTTGTCGGTTTGTACCAGTACGATACTTCTGCAATTCATACAATTGCACTTTCTCTAAATCCAATTGCTCCCTCTCCTCCTTGATCTGCAATTCCACCGTGCTTCGCCACTTTTTGATTTCCTCGTCTAACTTCAAGTTCGCGGCTTGAAACTCCGACTTTATCGTCTGCATCTCCTTCTCGTGCTTTAGTTTCAACTGGACTAACGCGTCTTGCTTCTCTAAGTCTTGTTTTTTCTTCACCGATTCGATTTTCTTCTCCATGTTCTTCTCCAACTCGTTGCATTCATTTCTGAACTCTTCCTATCAACTGTAAAAATGTCTGGGTCTCCTGGAAAGTTGGAACTTGTGATGCTAACTTTGGACTCTAAAAAAATGTGTATTGCATGACAAGCAACACGAGCCACATTTGTGCTACGCGAGGAGGGCATTTGTCATGCGAAAATGGCATCAGGAAGCGTTCCAAAAATCTGTGATGCTGGGTCATGCATTACAAGCATCATGGCTCATGCCAGACAAGCATGACAAGCCTTTCATTCTTCCAGACCCAGACATTTTTACATTTGATACTTCCTTCAGCTGTTTAATTCCCTCGTGATTTAATTTCTCTAGCTGCTCTTTCTCCTCCCGGAATTCCTTCACTAAAGCCTTTTTCGCCAAATCAAACTCCGCCTGCTTGTTCTTCATTTGCTTCTCGAATAATTTCTTTCCCTTATGCATTGCAAAACTATCCGTACTAGTAGAAGCTGCATCACAAACAAGGTCCGAGCACGGGGACAGAGTCCCCGTGCGGCGACCTTCCGGCATTTGTCTGCGCGGTGGCACTGGGCAGGCAGGTCGCTCGCAGCTAGGTATCTCGGTGCGCCTTGCATTCAATGACCCGCGACGGGCCTGCGGACGCGGCACCCTTGCTTGCGCGCACTGGATTCATCAGCCTGCCGCGCGCAAAGATAAAAAGAAAAGAAGAAACTGGCGCCGGGTCTGCAGCCGGCCCCGACGTCATGGCGCGGCGACAGAGTCCCCGCATTGCCCTAGGGCTTCTGTCTCTTTGCATGCCCCCTCCCTGGCCGCGCGGTGTCGTTCCCGGGGAGCGCGCCCAGCTGGCCCCTAGGCCATGACGCGGGGACCAAGTCCCCGCGCTGGCCTAGGGCTTTCGCCCCTTGGCAGAGCGGTGTCCGGGGGGCGCACACAGCTGGCCCCTAGGCCATAACGCGGGGGCCGAGTCCCCGCGCTGGCCTAGGGCTTTCGCCCCTTGGCCGAACGGTGTCCGGGAAGCGCTTACAGCTGGCCCCTAGGCCATGACGCGGGGACCGAGTCCCCGCGCTGGCCTAGGGC